>JAVSBS010018587.1:0-55342 GCA_033124195.1 Coracias cyanogaster | reverse complement strand
CCCATCCCTGGCACCATTGCAGGTGAGGTTGGCCGGGGCTCTGAGCAACCTGCTCCAGTTGCAGATGTCCCTGCTCACTGCAGAGGGGTTGGATTAGATGACATTTAAAGGTCCCTTCCAACTCAAACCATTCTGTGATAACCCTGGGGAAACAGCCGCCTGCCTCGTCATCCTTTGAAGGCAGCTGTAGGATGCTAAGGCCAGAAGGCTTTTACATGAGCAGGAAATGGGCCTACAAGTGAGAAAGAAATAGTAGACAAGGCAGAGAAATGCCTCTGCTGGTTTTTTGGCTTCTATTTATCTCAAGTCATACAGAAAACATGTCTAAAAGCATGGTGATTTATAAAACCTGAGTCGGCCTGAGCTATTCCTATGATCCTCTGTGAAGTGCAGCCACTTTTTTCTCACAGATATTTCAAATGGGAGCCGAGCAAGGACTTCAGGCCCTTTCAATTATGTCACAGTCCAGATGACCTGCATTTCCCCACAGAAAAGCTTGTACCCTCAGAGGTCCTGGAGGCCGGTTCGAACAGCCGGCTGACAGCACTGTCACTGCACAACAGGAGATTGGTCAGGCAGGTTTGCCAGGATGTTAGTAGCCCACCAGCTATGATTAAAGAAACATCAGCTTTTGCCTTTAACTCTTTCCAGACTGTATATTTACGCTGTGGATGAACCTCCATACAAGTAGTACCACAGACCCCTTTCCAGCCTTCCAGCAGTCTAACATGGGCATTGTCAAACCCTACCTCCTGCTGCACGTGGTTAAGAAAGAGGCAAAGTTCTCCTTTCCCTCACTTCCCTGTGCGGCAGCAGCTTTACCCTCCCTAGCCCTGCTACTCAACTTTTTTTTAACTTTTTTAAATCGTCAAGTGTTTCTCAGCTGTCTTATCTAAGAACTTTCCTAACCCCCCTTTTCTAGGCCTTGTCCCTGGGGTGAGCATTCCTCTCAATCTAAGTATCTTTAGGGGTTTGATTCCTCCTATTGGGCTCAAGAGCTATGATGCTTCCAGCAGTTTGTCCTCCCATCCTCCCTGGGAAAGGAGTGCAGGAAGACAAGTGTTATATGGCTGCTGTATTGCATGGATTTAAGGCTGGGCGTGTTCCCCTACTGAATTTTTGGATGAAGAGCAGCAGTTTCTTCATCTCTGCTCCACCGTATTTGCTCAGAGACTTTCAAGATAGAAGCAGAGACAGGAGAGGCTTGTTGGAGCTCAGGAACTCTGGCTGCCCTGTAACCCCTGCATGCTGCCATGGAAAGTGGAGTAAAAGCAGTAGAAGAGCTGCCTCTATCTCCAAAAGGAGGTAACTGCTGAATCCTAAAGACTGCCCTTCTGCTTTTAAAGGTAGCTCTCTCCTATCTCTGTGCAGCCAAGA
Source organism: Coracias cyanogaster (assembly GCA_033124195.1). Classification (NCBI taxonomy): domain Eukaryota; kingdom Metazoa; phylum Chordata; class Aves; order Coraciiformes; family Coraciidae; genus Coracias; species Coracias cyanogaster. The sequence continues at coordinate 53,965 of JAVSBS010018587.1, read as the reverse complement.
GTGATTGCCTAGAGTGGGACACTACCGGGAATAGAGGGATTTGGGCATTGCTTTTGACTCCTTCTCTCCATGTCTCTTTTCAATTGGCAACTGATGCATTAAAATATTCAGGTTTCAAGCTTGTGACAGTTTGTACTCATTTGAGTTTCAGTCATTCAAAAATGTTTGGTAGTTGAGTACAGGATTTTATAAAGTAACCTCGTGTCACACATACAGAAATAATTTCCTCACTGTCTTCTACACTAACAAAAGCTTCTCCCATCCTTCACTTCTCAGAGCTGCTGGTGGTTGAAAGAAAAGCAATTCAGTTAATCACTTCATTTTAAATGTGCCTCTCTATCCCATTCTCTTGCTCCACAATCTATTTTTGTTGCAGTGGAAAGATAAGTCCAACAGGCCTCTGCTGAACAGTTCATTTGGAACCTATCACATATTTCATTTTCATAGAGTCAGCGTAAAGTATGTTAATTAGCTGCACAGCCCATCTCTGCTTTAGGGTAGAAATGTTCTCACAATCACAGTTAATTGCTCAAATCCTTGAACGGAGAAAACAAAGAAACAGTGAAATCTATTGAATGAATTGTTGTAGATGGTTTGATGGTACTTAGGATCATGATCGTTTTCGGATGAGAGCAGTTTGATTGGTTCTTCATATTCTCTGCCGTGTGTTGAGGGCATGGGGGATAAAGAGGCATACGGCATGGCGTTCATTTGATTTCCTTCTTGCAAACAGCACGTCTAATGAAAGCATGGAGATTTCCCCATTAGCAAAAAGGCAGCAGGGATTACATTGTTATTTTTTCTTCCAAATGCTGAATCTGGCTGAATTATTTAGTAATATGCACTATATATCTATATATAATTTTAAAGATATTATGCGATATAGTGAGTAAAAAACTTTTCTGAGTTGCTTTGGGATGTGCTTACAAGTAACGGTTCCTCACGTTTCAGCAAATAGCAAACCTGGGTAAGATCTACATAAACAGAGGCTCTGCTTTATTCATCTACGTACCTTTCCTCTTAAAGGCTATTTTTGCTTCCTATAAAGACAGACTCTCCTGAAAGGAAGCCGTGGTCACTACCTATCATCACAGCAGCAGCAGGAGCACAAGTGCTGGCCTGGATGTAAGTCAGAGCAGCGCGGGTAGTCACTGCTGTCACTCAAGAGGTCTGCAACCTCCTCCTGAAAGAGGAAGAGCTTGTAGATGGTCAGTGCAAGGAGGATTGATCGCTGCTTTCCTGCATAAGTTCATCGGTTTATGTGTTTATTTTTTCTAATTGCTTTTTAGCATAATAAACATTAAGCCTTGCCCAACTCTGTGTCAAGCAATCTTTTGTTGCAGGGGTCAAATTCCTGTAGAGTCTTGTTAATTCTGCGTATTATCATAGATTCATTTAGGTTGGAAAAGGCCTTTAAGATCAGGAAAGACGACTTCGGGCCTCTGTGGCTGTGACTGTATTTATCAAGCAGAGGAACGTGAGAAACAGGGTAAAAGTAGCTTTGTGTGGGGCCATCCCTAGAAACGCAGACCTCTGAGAAAGGCTGTGGGGCTGAAAACAAAGGGAATTAAGTTTGACAAGGAGGATGGGTGGCAGCATGTTGAAGCAGAAAGGAAAGCATTTGGGACCAGGAGAAGATTATGATGTCAGTGTCAGATCCTTGGCTCACATGGCGTTCTTTGCAGCTGTTCCTGAGTACAATGGCGCTTTAAAACCAGTGTTATCGATTTTCTGGAATAATCTGAAGCAGCAACAACTTTAATTGCCTCTACAGGTGTTGGAGGGTAAATAGACCAAATAGTAGGACACGACTATTTCATAAATCTTCTAACTTACTACTAAACTGCTATGTACCAGCACAGGAGAATGGTGACAAGTTCCTGAACTTGTAATAATAAACCTCACCTCCTTGCACCAAAACCAAGAAATAAGAGTTTTGTTTCAAAAGGCAAATCAGCCTGCCTGTGATACACTCCGCAAATTCCTCCATGATATATTACCTATATAAAGCATAACATCTACTTTTGAGGCATACTAAACAGGTGTGACTGAGACAACTATATATTATTATTTCTAGTAAACAGAGAAGCCGGATAACCTGTTCCCTCCTGGCAAACAAAGCCTGAGAAACCAGGAAAAAAAAATCAGCAAATCTGCAGCTAAATAAGTAGAAGATTAGTCCAAGCATCTCAAATCTCCTGCTAACCTTGTTGACCATTTACTGGCTGAACTTATTAAATTCTCCATGCTGCATGGGTGGGTGGGACTGGCAAGTTAAAGGGATTGTCCAGCAAGTTCTCTAAGCATGGAACATGATTATATCATTTTCCACTACCTATGACTCACGTCTCACTGCTGGTTATGACGCTGTGTAGCTCAGTTCTTGTAAGTAAGTAGCAATAGAGGGTTTAACATTAATAAATAATTGAAATTATCAGCAATTATGAGCCTAGATTGAGAGCAGCTAAGACTGAAATCCCACCCAGGAAGACAAGATAACGCAGTTTTATGGCTGTTCCTAGACAGGAAGGAGCGCTCGAGCTCTTTTGTGAAACCTTCGTTGCTATTGAACTGACCAGAAAATGAAACACTTTCCTACAAAGTGACACAGAAAGAGGAAACTGCAGATATGAAATGAAATAAAGAACGTAGAGTTCTACTGCAGACCTGCCCCCTGCTTAAAGGAACTCAGCTACACCTATGTGTAGGCACAGTCAGTGACACCTCCACAGAGACTCATCCCATCTCTGAACATCCAACAGGCCTTGTTCCTCTTCTTCTCAACTATTCTTCAAGTATTTCTTCTTCTGTTTCATTTTCCCTTCTTAATAATTTAAACCTTCACCTTTCCTTTCTTCTGTTTCCCTCATGTTGGACTAAACACACCCAGTCCTTTCCTTTCTTAAAATCTATTTGTGATGTTGGTCTTGACCTGGATCTCTGATGTCTATACATGCGTTTCTCTTTCAACTTTTATTCTCTCCATCAGTCAAGGCAAATAATGTGCTGACGAAGTTAGAAGCAAAAGCAAGAGCTGAAAGTTCATTTGAACAGGCTGAGGTGACTCCACTTCCTTTGGTACTGAAATGAGAAACCAAGCTAAAACTTAAGACCTAGATTATAGAATTGAATTATTTCTAGTTTTTCTTTTTTTTTTTTTAACAGAAGAACTTGAAGATGCAAGGTTAACACACTGAACAGCTTAAACATACAACCTTCAAGGAATATTTTGAGGGGAAATCAACTCAGAGGTATGAAACATCAATTGAGAAGTTCTGGTTCTGATCCAGCATTTTTGGTGTCAACCAATGGCACTTTGCCCACCATGGCAAGAGAATTAGCTGTGCAACAGCTTTGAAGGGTTTTTGGCACCACTTTACATCCAAAGAGCTCAGACTGAACTCAACAAGGCAATAAAGTGCACAAAGCTCTTGATCTCGTGGCCTGATTTGGCTCTGTCTGGAGTGCCAGCTGTCACGTAGCAACTGTTTCAGGATTGCAATTTCTTCATGTCTCTTCTGCATTATTACTTGGTGGTTCAAGCTTTGTGGACCACTTCAGGTCCCGTGGACGGAGCACGAGGCTGCAGGCACTTCCCTGCTTTACAGATGCTGCGAGTGTAGTTTCATGATCACTCTAACCATGGAAACCATCGGTGTCTGACATGCAGGCTGTTCCCTACCTTCCTCTGAGTTTCTGCGGAACCAGCTGATCATTTTGCCATCCAAACACCATTGCTACCATGGGAGGCAGCAGCTTGTCCTTATGTTAAGTGATGCTGGAACCACACCTGGTGAGTATTCACATAGCTCTTTTCCTTCTGTCTGCTGGAGCAATTGCACATTCCTCTTACCCTAAGCCCACAAGTATTTGTGGTCACCAAAATGGGCATCTCTCCTGTTCTGAATCCTGCTCTAGATGAGATGGTAACGCCTCCATCAAAGCTTGCAGAGTTTATCCTGTGAATGTCACACAGACATTTGTCTCACCCTCACAAGCCTTTCTATTCTCTCCTTGACTTTCAGCACCCTTGGGGTTTTTTGAGTGTTTGTAATTATTTACTTCTAAGAGTTCTCTTTCATATCTTGTTCTTCCTAATGACTGGACTTGATAATAGGAGAGAAGCATCTCAGAGGGAACCATCCTTTCATCGCCAGCAGCGGATGGCTGCATGATAGCAGGAGCAATGCTAGTTCAGCCCTGCTGGAATACTGAGTTTGTGTTACTGTCCTTTCTTGAGTACTGATGATTCTGACTTGTCTAAAACTAATCAAAAAATCACACAGAATCACAGAATGATGGGGGTTGGAAGGGGCCTCTGGAAATCATCTTGTCCAACCCTCCTGCTAAAGCAGGGCCACCCAGAGCAGGGTGCCCAGGATCGCGTCCAGGTGGGTTTGGAATCTCTGCAGAGAAGGAAACTCCACAACCTCCTTGGGCAACCTGAGCCAGGCAGTTTTTCCTTAAGTTTCCTTAAAATAAACCGGGCTAACATTTTGCTGTTTAATTTCTAGCCAAGAAACTGCTTTTTAACGTCTCTAGAAGAGCCCTGACTCAATGCTTTCCTTTTTTCAGTGAGCTACCTTGCACTAATGATATGGTTTGGGGTCAGCATTCGTGCCTGCAGTTCAGGCATAATCTTCAAGTGCCACTGGCCTCTGCATGTCTATTTTTAACAGCAGGAACCCTTAAGTCACTTCTCATATATGTCTGAAGATTATTTCAGTTATAATATTTAAACAGTGAGTAATCTCTGAATTCTTTAAGATTTAATAGCCTGTTAGAGTGAAATCTTCCGTTAAATCTGCTAAATACTTAGTTATTCTGGCACATTGAGCTTAATTATTAAACATAAAACAAGTTCGGGGGAAAAGTGCATTTTTAATGAAAAATCCTCTGCTCAGCTGCGTATTTCTTCACCTGAGCAGCGGCACTTCTTGCTTCTTCAGTAGCAAACCCCAGTAACTCGTGGTAGCTGTACAGCTCAGGGAATCACTGCCCACTTGAGCTTTAAGACTGACCAAATTGTGGTCAGAAGTGGCCTTGGTGGGTGGGTCTGTCCTGCATGTCCAAGCAAAATGATGGTCTCTGACAACTCAGCAGCTTTTCACCAGTTCTCTCTGCAGGAGCGAAATAGTATTAGATGTTGAATGGCTGCGATTGCTATCACAGTGAAGCAAGAAAAAGGGCTTGTGCCTTCCTGTATGTGGGCTGAGAAGAGCCTCAGCTGTTCTCGGTCAAAGAGTGACACCGAAGGCTCTTCTTTTTTCACACTGGTTATAAGTGCCATATGCAGTGGCTGCGTGAAATGGCAAAGGATAAGGGAGGAAGCACAAAAATAAGTGATTATAAGGTAAAATTTAAGTCTTTTCTTTCTGTAAGTAGTGAAAAGCAATAATCTATTTCTAAGTAAAGTAAAATATTGCCATCTAGGCTGTAATGATGCTGTTTATAAAGACAAAAAAAGATTGTACCTTCTTAAAAGCGGTTTGAAATATTAATATACGTTGGAAAACGAATTTGGGTCAGGAGCAGAAAGTCATCTTCTTGAAGCTTGGAAAGCTCTAGTTCCAAGGACAGCAAATTTCTCATGCCTGTCTCAGGAATATTAGGTGGGTATTCAATTTTAAGCATTTAAACGCCTCTAAGATCATACATTTTAAAAGGGAGTGAACAGTCTAGGATACAAGACACCAATGGCCTTCTAAAGATGCTTTGCCTGATGCTTCATAAATAAGAAGTTTCTTTTAAAATGCAGTTGCAGTGTTATCATTCTACGAGTGAGCACAACAGAATTAAGAATTGCCGATTAGAACAAGTTCCCTGAATTCAAACTTCAAAGGAGTGACAGAGAGAAGACACTGCTTTTTTAAGAGACCGTTTTTCAGCTCTTACTTTGTTCTTTTGAAACTTTTTGTAAGGTAAGGTCAGAAATCTGTGTGCAAGCCTGAACAACTGACTAGTCCACATTTTGCCTCGAGTCTAAATAAGAATGCAGCTGTATGTGGCTATGTTCAACAAGTGCCCATAGGATTATATCTTTCAGAAGATTGTTCCTAAATTAATTTTTAGCTTTTCCTCACTTTTCATTGTGGAGTAGCTCAGGTGAAACTCGGTAGCAAAAAGATTTGGAACTGAAGCAAGAGGAAATGGAATTATCGTCTGTGGATCTTTATTTTCAATATGCTCTATGCATCTAGAAACTGAAACTGTCGCTGCCTTATGGGTGTCCTGCACCCATCCAGCAAGATGCTAAGAAGATGGCTCAGGTGTCTTCAGAAAGTATCCACAAATTAGAGGTACAACCTCTTCACATTTCAGTATTTTTCACGCCTTCAATGTTAGCTTTGTAACAGGAGTGCAGATTAAACTTGTATAATTTACAGACAGTGTCTTGGCCATTTCAAATGGATGAATCTAGAGGCAAATAATTGAAAAACAATCTCTAGAATGCAGTTTAGTAAATTTAAAATGCATTCAAAATTATATAAAATGCAGTTTTAACACTGAGAGGCGTGGGTTATTGCTGTCATTTACAGTATGACAACAGTTATAAGGTTGTGTACTACATGGGATAATGTAATTTCAAACACAACTCAATAATATGTCCCTTCATGAATCTGCGATATTCCAGAGTTAACCAAGAAAACGTGTTCTATTTTAAAAATACCCATTCTTCACTTTCAGTAACCTTCAAAAGGAAGCTTAGGAGGATGCCTACCGGCAGCATAACGCAGCAGAACCATTCCTCCAACGAGACGCTGCCGTACACCTCAGAGAAGCTCCGCACCATTCTCATAGCCCTGTACCTCATCGACCTGGCTGGCGGTACCCTCGGGGTCATCATGATGTCCCATCAGTTGTTTCGAAGGAGGTCGCAATCTGTGATGACCATTATCATCAGCAGCCTCCTGGTGCTGCACACATTTATGCTCCTCAGCATCCCCTTCCGCCTCAGCTATTACATTTTACAGGAATGGAAATTTGGGAGATTCGCCTGCAAACTAACGAGCGCCATCATCTACCTCCATATGTACAGTACCTTCGCATTTTACGTGGCTATCATCTTAATACGCCTCTTCCGACTCGAATTTAGGAAGTGCTACACTACAGCCTGGGTGGCTGCTCTCTGGCTGGTAGGAGCGCTGGTGGTCACACCCGTTATCCTCTCGTACTATGGCAGCTTTAAGACATATCCCTCCTCTGAATGCTTTCAGTTCCACAAGGAGATGCAGGAGGTGCCCATGGTAATCACAAACTACTGCCTGTCTGGGATTTTGATGGCAGTTTGTGCTGTGCTCACCGTAATCCAGTTGACTGTGATCTATAGACTGGCTGTGAAATACTGGCCTGACGTCAACTCCCATGTGGAATTCAGGGCTCAGGCAAAGAGTTTGTTCTTCATCTTGGTAACAGTAGTGTGCTTTATCCCTCATCATGTATTCAGAATATATTACATCCAAAACTGCCACGTGGATAAAGACCATAAACTACTCCCATATAATGAAATTTTTTTAGCTTTAACAACCATGTGCTGCTTGGATATGTTGTGCTTCATAGCAGGAATAGCCCACTGAACTGTGAGCTACCAGGAAACCCAGCTGCTCTGTGTCAGTACTGGCTTTGGCAGAAATAAAGCTGCTAGGACTTTGCTGAGCTAGGGAGGCTGCGGAGATTTCGGCATGGCTGTGTAGGTCTGTAGCATTGTTTGGCTTCTGCAGACGAGCGGGACCCATCCTTCAGAAGCTACTGGTTTTTATCTTCTCTCTTGGAGACAGACACGTGAGCCTTACTCTAGTTTTGACCTAAGAGTCACACCTTAAAGCTTCATTAAGATTTTCCTCAACTATCCCTCTCTAATAATTACAACACGAGTGTCCATTTCTTTCTATTTTTCCCTCAAAGTGTCTCAGTAACAACAACCCACTGTGGACAGTAAGTTGTCCACTCTGAAGGTCTGACAACTTCTCTGGCAATTGTGATACTGAAGGGAAGAGAGGGAAGAAAGAAATTCCTTTACAGGACTTTTGGACTAGTGATTTTAGACAGCAGGGACATAAATTCTATTCAAATAAAAAGGATTCAAGTCATGAAACAGGATATGAATGAAATATTGTAGCAGCATATTTCAGCAGAATCCTTGTTCTCTTCACTTACACAAAGTGTATATTAAGTGATACAAAACCACTTATCATTCTCAAAACTTCACCGTTACTTGCTTCTTTCCAAAACCACAAGCAGCCCACTGAGCTGTGGTAATTACACATTTAGAGTAAGTGTTATCAGAACAGACCACGGGTTTCAAAACCACTTTCAAAACTTCAAGACTGGGCTGGATGTGTAGCTGTTAGCCCTTGCCGCCAAAGAAATACAGGTTACTGTGGTCCCAGAACCAGGGCTGGAATTCAAATCAAGGAGTCTGCTCCTTTACTGAAGGATCAGATGTTTCCTAGGAGATGGAAATGTTTTATCAACCTTCAAAAAAACCTTTGATGTCTGGTCACTTTCAGTTTCCTGTTGATTTATTATCAGATGCCGTATTTTTTCCATTTGCACATGTAACAAAGTAAAATTAGAATAAACTAACTGAACTGTGTTTAATCCTTTCAACATACGCTCGTGCTTGTGTATACAAACTTGTGCTGGAGTATAGATTTTCTCCCTGAGACAGATTATATTCTTTGGGAACCACATCCATCCTGGGAATCTGTTTTATATTCATCATAAAAAAGGGTTTTTTTCGTGATTGCATTCTGCCTCTTCTGCTCAGTGCAGAAGGTCTCTAATCATTCTGCCGAAGGCCCTGCTGGCATTTGCTGCATCCTAACAGCTTGAGGCCAGATTTCTCCCACTCTAGACTCCTGGGAGTCACACAAGGGTAGACTTCCTCCTTCACAGCCCCGTAAGTTGCCATAATTTGTAGTCCGGCAATTTTGCTACAGTAGTGCTGTAATCCCTGGATTGAAACAAGTCTAAACTTGCTTTGGGAAGGTAAAAAAGTTACACCCATGAAGAAATGCTGGTGATGCCTCAAATTGATGGCATTTCTTTGAACAAAAGAGCTTACATCTACTTTGTCAATCTTGAATAAATGTTTTTGCCTTTACGTTTCCATAAAAAAACTTCGTGGAAAATTCCTGAGGGTTCCAGGTTCTTTGAAAAAGTGAGAGGTGCCCAGGGGACCAGCAGCAAGTCCTAAAGTCTTCTGAAAATCCTGCCTTTACGGCTTCTTCAGCATTCCTTACCACTTGCACAGCAGCAAAGCTCTTTCCCACTCTGCCCCACAGTGAGTAGACTGGAGGTGGGCAAGATCTTGGGAGGGGACACAGGTGGGACAACTCACCTGAACTGGTTAAAGGAATATTCTGTACCATATGACATTGTGCTCAGCAACTGGGGTCAAAGACAAAGAAGAAGGGAGGGGATTGACCTTGGTGGTGGTTGCTCAGACACTGGCTGGACTTCGATCTACACTGTGGATAAGTGATTTCCTGCTTGTGGCTTGCTTTTTTCTCTTTTCTTCACCTACTAAACTGTCTATGTCTCGACTTGTGAATTTTGGTTTTGTCCTTTCTATTCTCTGCTGGGGGTTGAGGGTCTGAGAGAGCAGTTGCGTGGGTGCTGAGCCGGTGGCTGGGGTCAGCCCACCACACACCCCTTGTCAGTGAGACACTTGCCCCTCCCCTTGCTAGAAAATGTAATGTAGCTGAAATTTGCATCTGCGGTGCTTCTTCCTTGCAGCCACATCCAAACAGCCTTTATTGTTAAGCACTGCGATGAGGGAAGTACAGAAAGTGAAGAGGAGATTATGCTTCAGCTTATTCTCACTGTTATTAAAAACTACAGTAGATTTTATTGGCTTCAGATAGAACTTCATTCTAGTGCCTGCTGTACCATCCAGATGGTATCTGATCTCCATTCTTTCTTCTCCCTAGTAGTCACTTTCTTTAACCCTACCCATGAACCACTCCTCTCTGCCTCTTGGCCTTCATCATGGATTTCTCTTTCCTGCGTTTTAATCCAAGGTCCTTTTGCTTTTTTTTTTATGCTTGACCATTTTCTCTGTACCTTCTCTCACTGACTAGGGCTCAGTCATGGGAGGGCAAACCACTCTCTGGTCTCAGTGTGGTCCTCTTAATCCAGAGGATAATGGATTGAGCATTGATCCCAGTGTTGCTGCATCTAAGATTCACATTAAAGTGATAGAGATAAGCTGTATTCAATACCCGGTCTGGAAGCACTCTAAAAACTGGTTAAAATAGCAAGTGATCATTCTCCGGGAGGATAATCTGTGCAGTAAATTCTGAAAGGGCAATAATATTGAGCTCAGATCGCAGGGTACTATCCTTACTATGAATTATGTAATAACACATCCCCTGGAAAACAGTTTAAAACAGTTGATTCGAATGCCATTTGCATGATTCAAGTAATTCTGGAGATAATTATACACATTAGTAATTGCTTTCATGTTAACTGAATATGCAAAATCGTAAACCATTTAGTCATCCCATTCATTTTTAATGCCATCAAATGAACACTGGGAAAATCCCCAGATATTCTGAAGGAAAGAATATCAAAGTGCTAAATGTATCTTCTGTTGTTGTCCTCTGCGTGAAGTTCTGCATAAAGAGAGCAGGCAAAGGAAACGAAGCCAAAATCCCATTTGTGCGCTTGACTTCCTGAATTAGTCCGATAGCAGAAAGCTATAGGTGGAGCAAAAGGACTCTTAGCATCAAAAACTAGTGCGCTCGCTGCTGTCACAAGTACGGTGCTACTACAGATGGCCTGTTTCCACCTAACTCAAAATGTATCATTTTAAACAGTGCTGAGAGTGATGTGAGCCCACTCACAGGCAAAGTGCTCAAGGGGCTTATCTTTTTTTAATTCATATCTACTAATATCCAGAACAGCAAGACTTAAATGGAAAAAAAAAGGTCTCAATTTCTTTCTGATGTACATCTGAATCTTTAGACTCCACAGCTTCTAGCTGGACTTTAAAAAGGGCTCATGTTTTGATCCATTCAGAGCACTCACAACCAGTCTGAGGAACTTCTCGCCAAAAGCTGGGCTCCAGGTGATGTAATTTTCCATCTGCCAGCAGAAGATGTGATGGCGGTTCTCAATGCTCTGCCTCAGTGCTAAGAAGGAAGTAGCTGCTTGCTTTTAGGTCCTAGCAAGCAAGGAGGGTGATGAGCAATGCTTCAGAGGAAAGAAGGCTGCAGGGGACAGACTAGAAGATATTTGTGTTGCATGCATCATTTAATGAATGATTTCTCTGGAATACTTGGGGAGGCTGATTTGTGTTACCCAAGACATGCTATCATTGCCCCAAACACAGTGTAAGTTCTAATACTCCACGGCGATAAATTACGTCAAACTATCGAACAAGAAAATAAAGCCCCACGATGATAATAAGTAGAGCCTTTATATGATACTAAACAAGAACATAAAAATACATGCTGCTTTCACTTTCACGTCATGCTCTGCTTGGCAGAAGTATGGTACACTAAGTAAACGCAGTGACACATCTTCTGTCGGTACACCACTAATGTTTACTCAAAGATGTGATAATCCTTCAGCCAGAATTTTAATAAAGCCTCTTCCTACAGCAGCAATTCTTCCTCTTTTGTCTTCATATCCTCTCTCTGTGGAAACCCCCTCTAAAATTTTGTAATGTGTAAATGAGTAGATTCGTGTATAAAGTCTCCCCACTGTAAAAAAAAAAAAAAAAATCCTCTCCCAAATATTATAAAAGCAACCGGAAATAAAGGGGAATCTTCACAAGCTCCACTCTTTATCTTCTCCCTGGCATAGTCATACCAGCCTGCTTTCCCAAAGCTTAACCGGACCAGATGACCGCCTGAGCATCGAGGATGGAGCAAATGAAGAAACTAACTCAGGAAGAGGTTTTTTCCACAATTAGGTTATACTGAGATGTCTCATCTTGTGCTCCTGATGTCTCTCTCACTGTCGTTTGGCTCTTCTGTGAAAGCACAAAGTGTCAGTGCCCCGGTTGGTGAAGCCTGTCCTGTGGGCAGGCTCTGCAATGTAAGTCACCAGGCGCTCTCCTGCTTTAGCTGTACTACCTTCTACACTTACCCTAAAAACATTTCTGTCTGTAAAAAAGGTGCTTTCATAAATACTCTTTCCTTCTAACCCCTAGAACTCTTCAAAGGAGAAATATATTTTCCAGTCTTTTATCTCCAATTTCCCCCTTCCCTTGAGATTTTATCCCCTCCCTGAGGGGAGTAACATCACCAAAAGTTACTACAGGATGAGTTACAGCTTTCAAAATTTTAGGCAACACATAAGCTGATGACAAAATATCTCTGTACCATTTATGTCACCCCTTTTGCATAACAACAGGTGGTCACAGCTTATGGCTTACCATGGATTTGGTGCTCAGCCCCTCAGCAATAGCTGAATGAAGAGCTCTTCCAAAGCTTTTACACCCCTTCAAGGAAGGAGCAGTTTGGTGGCGTATGGCACATGGTTCATCTCCTCATTGTTTTGTTTTCATCTGCACTGCTTTTAGGTTTGTAGATGGGAAAACTCCCTCACTGGGCACCAGAAAGTTCAGAGGTGTTTTTCCAGGTTTCAAGACTTCTAGCAAGTCTCTAACTGATGACTTCAACGCTTGACTTGACTTGTTGCCAGCCAAGTTCTGGCACAAGAAGGCTAGAGATTATGTAAGGTGTGAGAATCACGGGCTTAAACCACAGTTATGCTATGATTACAATCAGTTTCCAGAAGCTTTAAACAGCTTTAAAGCTTCTTTAGGTAACAAGAACTCTCACAAAGCCTGGTGTATGCTCACAGATGGGGCATCTACAGTTTAAGAAGGTTCCCACTGTGCAACCACTTCACCTCAATACCCTGGAGAGCCATATCGTGTACATGGGAATGGACACAGCCTCTGGTTCCTGAGACAATCTTTGTGCCAAAGCAGGGGGTTTTGTGGAAATATCTCAGTGTTGATGGCGGCTTCTTCTGACAGCACGCTCTGTACAAATTTAAGAATCATTTCCAGAATAATGTCACAATAGCAGTATCTGTATGTGAAGCATTAGAGCAAGATTAGAAACACAAAGAGGAAATGAAGGAACTATGAGGAGTCTGCAAAAGTGAGAGAAGAATAAAATCTCAGGTTTTATCAAAGAGAAACAGCTTAATTGTAAAACTCAGGCTGCTATAAGTCAAGACAAAACAACGCAAGGGAGAATGGGGGAAGAAGGAAACGTGTAACTCATAATGATTTGCTTATTTATTATTTTAAATGACAAAGAAGTTAAGAGAGTGTGAGGGAGAAATAGATAAAAAGACAAAGAAATAAAAGAGGCAGCTCCAAAAGATGTCTCTGAAGTAAGCTAACAAAATTTGATGGGTCAAAGAAAAACACCCATTGCTGGCTGATAAACAGAGGTGGCTGAAATAAGCAGAAACACAGAGTAATGGTGAAGATGAAATGCTGGGGAAAAATGAAAGGCATATTTTAGGAGAGTCTTAGTAGATCAAAACCATGGATTGCACTTGCAGAAGTTGAATTGCTCTCTGAAGTCACCCCAAAGCAGAATATCTCTATTTTTAAGTGTAACCATATCCAATTCTATTTGTTTTCTTCTAGAATTTTTTTTTTACTACAGCTCACAGAGCTTGAAAAGGAATTCACTTACAAAGAAATGCTCATCTGTCGTTATCAGATGGAATAAAATCTGTTTAATCAGATCCTGTCTGATCAGGCAGAATAATAATCTAGTAAGAAAGCAATAAGTCCTCTACCTCTATTTCTGAAGTGGCCAGCTCCTCACGAAATAGCTCCTGGGAGAAAGTTCTCAGCTCACCTCTGTTCCTACACACCCACATTGCCCGAGCCAGTGGGAGTCTGGTCAAAGCACCCTGGCTTTTCTGCCAGCAGGTAACAGATTGTCACCCACCGGACTGTCTCCTCATACTGACGTTTCCCAGGGCTGCTGCCATCAGAGAAGGCTACAGGTGAAGTGTCATTGAGGCACTTCCGCCCCAGAGCTGTCACTTTGTAATCCAGCCACAGAGCACAGCAATGTGCCTGGGATACTTCTGCCTGGGGGGTCATGGTATGGGAACAACGTGAGGAGCCAGGGAGGTGTAAGGGCTTTGGGTGTCAACTGGCCAAAGCAAAAGCAATTGTATTTAGACAAGATATAAGGAAGACATTTTTTATGCTGAAGGTGGTGAAATACTGGCCCAGGTTGCCCAGAGAGGTGGTAGAAGCCCCATCCCTGGCACCATTGCAGGTGAGGTTGGTCAGGGTTCTGAGTAACCTGCTCTAGTTGCAGATGTCCCTGATCTCTGCAGGCAGGCTGGACCAGGTGGCCTTTAAAGGTCCCTTCCAGCCCAAAACCATTCTGTGATTCTATTATTCTAATACTGGATCTGCCAATCACCAGGCTGTAAAGCCATGACCTTTGGACTTCAGAAACACTCTTCTAGCACGTAGCCAGGTAAGCTGGAGCTTGGTGTTTTCTACTGAGTTTGTAAGTTAGAAGAGAGTCCCCAGGACTTCCCACCTATAAAATCTACACAAAACTACAATCCAGCAATTTTGGATCATCAACTCTTCATCCTCCTACAAAACCAGAAAAGAATATCCACCATTCCTTGCTGCTAAGGGGATATTTCATAAATGCTGCTAAGGCTGGTTTATCCCAGCCTTTGTTTTCTGGTGAGTAATGTCCTTGCAGTAGGAGTATTTCGTGAGGTGCTGCCAGCTGGCCAGTGGAACATGGCTGGGCACCTGTTCCTGAGAAGGAGGGCAGTGGGAATAGGAGTTTAAAAGCAGCTAGCAAAAGCAACAAAATACACTTTCGGAGAGTTAAATGATATGGATGCCAGCCAATCAGAAAAATAATTATGTGAACGCACATAAAAAATATTATAAGACTTCAAGCAGCCAAAATATACCATTAATCCCTCTGGTAACCCGAGAAACCCTTTCTACACATATTTAGAAGAGGCATTGGTGGAATATTTCGCATAGACCTGACAATGATGCAAGGACCCAGTTTTGCAATCATTAAACAACTGTGTTAGTTGCTCTGGGGTATATCTCTTGAAACCTATATAAGCTTTCAGAGGAAAGAACTCATTAACCTCTGAACTGAGGAGTAATTGTGTCACACCACAACACCATGAGACTGTCCTGTCACTCTGTGATTCATTACACTTAAGTGGAGGACGCTACTACGTGTCCTCAGATAAACCAGTGGGCGTCACGGAAATGCACATAAAAATCTTGAGGACACTCGATGGAATTAATGATACGGACTTGACGGGATTAACAACACTTGTCTCCATCCATCAGAGCTGTAGAGAACTTCCCCTCTTCTCTTGCCAAACTCCTTCATGTTGTGCATTAGCATTATGGTAGTAGTTTGATTCTAAATGATATTGAGGAAAACAAATATTATTCAGCATGGCTACTGCTGACATGTGCAGTACTAGAATCACACTGTTCTGCCTCGCATAGCTCAGCACTGCCTCAGTATGAACAAAAGCATGAGGAGTTTTAGCTGCATGATCCTTCTGTTCCAGCAACAGGAAGAAGGGACCAGTAATGATCCATGCCCTATTCTAATGCACTTAATTTTTCCTCTCTAATGCTTTGAGGTCCTCTTCCTGTCCATCAAAATGCCAGGATGTGGTAGAGATCCTGTACATGGGAAGCTGGTGGGTCTCAGAAACCTTGAAGGAAGTAAAGCAGAATATGCTACCAATTTGCTTTGCTAATACCTGTTCTGGAGTGGAGAAGTTTCACCCATGGTTTACCTCTCCCCACTCGTTGCTCAGGGGAGACACACATTTTGCAAGACTATTTCTCTATGTCTGAAACTCAGGTGCAAGCTGGGTGGACTGGATTCCTTTAAATCAGGAAGGAAGCGATCAGCAGGTCTACCTGTTAAGTGTGCTGGTGTCAGCAATGAGCAAATGGCACAAAGTATTAACAGTGCTTATCTCACTGACTCCCAAGATACTGCTATAGTTTATCATCAAGAATAAAATCCCTATTTTCATTGTGGAGAAAGAATAATTTTGAAACTTTCACACATTAATCAAATACCCACCAGCAAATTCTCACTGGAAATTGAAACCCCAGAGTTTCATGCAACAACCCTATCAGTCTTTAACTTCAGTTCCTTTTCATGCCTTCATGTGTAGTGGCCAGCAGATTATGGACCTACTCGTGCCAGCGACTGTTGATTACATAGTTACTGTAGGGAAAGAAATTGTGCAGTTCAGGATGCGTGGAACTGCTGTGCATCCCAGGCAGCGTTCTTGAGCATCCTGAACTGGTGTAGTTTACACAAGCAGACCACATCAACAGCCACCTCCAAAAGTACATACAACATGGGTTTTTTTAGAAGAGTTTTTGGGTTATCTGTAGGTGAACCTCTTGCTTTGGGCTGATAGTGTTTCATAGAATCATTGAATCATAGAATATGAGGGGTTGGAAGGGACCTCTGGAGATCATCGAGTCCATCCTCCCTGCCAAGCAGGACCAGAGAATCTAGAGACTCCACAACCTCTCTGGGGAGCACCTTCCAGTGCTCTGGAAGCCTCGCAGTCAAGAAGGTCCTCCTCATGTCGAGGTGGAACTTCCTGTGCTCTCGCTTGTATCCATTGCCCCTTGTCCTATCACAGGGCACAAGTGAAAAGAGCTTGCCCCTTTCTTCATGACACCCAGCCCTCATAATAGTCCAGTTTATTTTTTATAACTGATCAGTATTTATAATTTTTATAATTGATCAGTATTTATTTTTTTACAGATTTACTATTAACAAATATGGAGCAAAAATCCATGTTTTCAGCTTTCAAAAAGGAAAAGACTATGAAGTTTGACCTAGATATGCTGTATTTGAGACATTTTACAGTGCTCAGGACATCCTAGAAAAGATGACTGAAGGCTACAACAATTTTTTGCCCCAACCTGTGGTTCATTTTACCCAGTTGTTAACCACATCATTGACATTTTCTGCAGCAACACCTTTCCAATGAACGTAGAAGGCTTTTTGTGTATAACTTGACACACAAACACAGTTACCAGAGGCATGTGATTTGTATTCTAAACTGTAGTTTTTAAGTCTTACCGGTTAATATTTTTGTTTTAGTATAGATGCGTATGTAGTTGAGTCCACAGTGTGCAGTGTTGTTTCAAAACTTGCTTTCTGTGTGAGTTCTTTTTACTGCTGCCTGTAATAAAACACCAGGTTCAAACAGAATAACCATTTTTACAGTATTCTAAAATCACTTGCCTCCATCACAAAATACTGTTTACCTGTAGTATTTTTAATATGAGTATTATGTCTTATCTGTGGCATAGGAAATGGAAGACAATTTAAAATAACTTTAATATGGTATTGTGTCCACATGCTGTCCTTGCTCCTATGTCAGAAGTAGTGGAGTTTTGCTTTCCCCAAGGGTCCAAACAACAACTCTCGCATTGATCATTTCTTGAACATGATGCTTGAACTAGGTCAAAGGATACATATTTGGGTTTATGTTGATTGGTTTTAAACTGTATTTTATGTTCTAAACAGAAGTATGTGGTATATAGACTTAGGTTGGAATGGCTTGTTTCAATGGGGAAAAAATACTCTTAACAGATTGTAGGTAAAGCTTTAGAACCAGAGAATCATTTTGGTTGGAAGAGACCTTTAAGATCATCAAGTCCAACTGTTAACCTAACACTGCCACGTCACCACTAAAGCATGTCCCTCAGCACCACATCTCCATGGCTTTTAAGTCCTTCCAGAGATGGGGACTCCACCACTTAGCTGCGCAGCCTGTTCCAGCGCTTGACAACCCTTTCTGTCAACAAATATTTCCTAATATCCAACCTAAACCTCCTCTGGCAGAACTTGAGGCCATTTCTTCTTGTCCTATCACTAAAGTTAGTTAACTTATAGCCAGAATCATTTAACTTTTGGGTTTGGATTCGTGACAGAGCTCAAATGTACTAAAATTTTATTCCTAAGGGAACTAAAATGTCTGTGGTTAATTTGTCCATGGACCACTTTCTTGGCTGCTTTTGCAGATGTAAAACACGTTACTATTCATAGTAAGGGGAAGTTTTGGACGGTCTTGGGGGTAGCTTTATTATTATTATTGTATTTTTGAAACTACTTCACCTACCGTAGCTCTTGACATTGTCAGTTCATTCTGCTGAGATGAGGAATGCTTATCAGGGGTGTGATGGGCAGACTGTAACGTACAGTTGCTGTAAATGGTAACTGAAGCTTTGACAACTGACTCTGTAGAGAGGGAGTCAAACTGCTAGTTGAGGAAAGCTCAGCGTGTGAGGAGTTACCTTGCCTGCAACGTGAGGAAGGACCCGTGCCTTCAGCTGAGGGACTTCCCTGAACGAAGTAATGGAAATAGCTCCAAACATTAGTGAAAGGCTGGAAGTGCCCCTCATGTAGAATTTATGAAGTGTGTCTGGGTGGGAAGTTTCCAATCTATAGATTACAGAATTGGTTACTGTGTTTTGTTAATTTGTAAATACAAAAAAATCAAGCAAGGTCCTTCAATGTGCAGGGCAGTGCTAAGTCATTATTTTTCAAAATATTTCCTTGAATTTAGTACTTCGGTTTTAATGGAAATCTGAAAAATCATCCCGATCATGTGAAATAGGCTGTTTTCTATATTTTGCCTTTGTCTTGAAGCATTGTGAATACTGGGAAAAAATGCCTTTCATAAGCATCTGTTTGAAAAAAGTTTACTAAAATTTTACTTTTAGCTGTGGGTGAGTCAGATTGACTAAAGCAGTTTTTTATTTAGAGAAGTTAAATTTCTTCTGTAGTCGATGGAGGGAAAGAAGGGTCTTCTGGAGTCAAAGGCTCTGAAAGTTAGATACCTTCTCTGGCACTGTTTTAAACAGCTGTATTCTTGTATTTCCACTAAAAGAAAGCAGGGCTGAGTGTCTTCCTGGTGCTTCAGAGTTTCTTTGCTGTGTGAGGGTAGCAGACATTTCTCCCTCCAGGTCCTTTCACAGTAAGCTTTGCGATGGGGTTCTTTCCTTTGGGAAATGATTTTTCTTTTGTATTTTCCCCTAGGAATTTTCCATTTTGAAAAGAACATAAGGTAATGCTTGGTTCATGTTCTCACTGCACAGCGGGTTTTCTTTAGTACTGCTTCCCACAGGAATGGTGCTCAGTAATTCTCTCCAGTTCTATCATTTAACAACGTGCCGGTTGTCTGCTTGCTTGCGTGATTGATGGAGCTCAGTAAGTTCGTTCTACACCTGAGGTGAGGTTTCATCTGCTTTTATATATTGCCATGATTTATTTTGTGACCCGTGGCTCAGCATCCCTCTGAGGGAATTGTTTACATGGAGCACATCAGTGTAGTCTGCGTGTGCACCTTCACTGTGACTCTCAAGTCCAGCCTTCTCTGTGGGCTCCTGTGCAGGTTCCAAGTGGAGACAAGCACTGGAGACGCTTCTGGAAAAGATAGAATACGAACGATTCCTGAATATGAGAAAAATCTTTTTCCTTGAGTTCCTACCGTTTTATTCACTTTAAATTCTGCCATCATTCACGACAAATGCTGCTGCTGCTTTTTTTTTTTTTTCTGCTTTCCGAGCAGATGCTAAAGGAAGAGGTGGTTGCTACTCTTTCAGAGGATGTGACTGTATAATTTAGGTCATGTTTCTGAGCTCCAGCAACTTGAAACATCAAAGTAAATTTGTTCTGATATTTGGCCAACTTATGTAGTCATCCCTCTAGACAAAACGTTTATCTGGATTTTTGCTCTGCTGTGTGGCTAGAATGTACGCTACCCAGATGTGTTTTCCTCACTTTGATGCAATAGAATAAAGCAAACATAAATACCCTTTTGAATACATCTTGTTATGACCAGGAGTGGGTGAAACTAAGTAAAAGCTATTAGATTTGACTGAACCAGGGCATGAACTTCATCTGTATTAAATCAGGGGAACAAGACAAGTGTTTAAACTGAGCTTTTTTTTTTTGAAAGGAAAATCTTTTCTTATCAGAAAGCCTATCTCAGCCAAAATCAGTAAGAGCATTTGTTATTAATTTAGTGGGGTGTGTTTGCGTGTGGTTATATATTAGCATTGAAAAATGAGCTCTTTCCTGCTGTACAGAATTGAAGGTACTATTTGTTAATCCAAATATTATGCAGTAGAACTGTCCATAAACTTCTGCTCAGACAATAAGGAGATTTTTTTTTTTCTGTTTTTAGACTAGAGAGAGCTACAAGGTTAATTATCACATTTCAGACACTGAAGCATACCTGACGTTCGCTATCTTTTTCCTCTGCTCCCCTACTTCTAGCAGCCCCACTGGGAATCTTAGTCTAGGTCATGAGGACCTAAAAAAGACCTTACGCATCTTGTCCCAGCTTCTCCGTAGACTCAGCTTCCTGTTAGAATAAAAAAGGAGTCAAGAAATGAGATGTTTGCATGGAATGCTGCAATATAAATGCCTTAATTCTTGCACATCTGATGATAGGGTGTTAAACATTTTTTTTCCTTCCTGGAAAATATGGCATTCTTCTAGGGAGTAGAGCTGAATTGAACTTTGAGTCTTCCTGGGTGTGCCTCCAAAGCCTTTTTGGCCTGTCTTGCTTTTTTTGTCAGCATACAAGGGTACGTAGGTAAGGGAACTAGATCAAAAATGTGTTTGTCTCAAACCAGGTTTGCCATACAGCTGTTCCTTTGGTAGAGAATCGGTGCTAAACATAGTGGAAGAAATGTCTTTCATTCGTTAGGTCTTCTAGATTTTAATTTATTTTAAAGAAGAGAACAGCAACGTGGGATACGAGTTAGCAGTTAGGGCAACTGAATGTAGGGAAAAAGTTGTGTTTCCAAAGACATAAGGGAAGGACTTTTGCCTGTACTGCCAATTTTGATGTGTTTTCTATGACCTTTCTCGAAGGCTAAGAGATTATAAGTACATCATTAAATCAAGTATTTTGAAATGTAAGTTAGAAAGCCAGATAGTTTCAGATATATTTAGAAGTGCATTGGGAGAACAGCATAGAATATTATGATTAATAATAAATCCTCAATTCTGTAAGTTTATGTGCATATATAATTATGGCATTTACTTTATTGTACACCAATGTGTAGCCGATGGGGAGACGTATTTACTTCATGAGAATAATCCTGTGATAAAACAGTTTTTACATACTAAAGTGTCTTATTTTGAACATGAGATCAACAAGTTTGGAGGATGAACAATTTGTTATTTTGGGTTTATTTTTTTTGATTTCTGCTTAAGTTCTACCTCCTAGGTTTAACTGGCAGAGTGCACCGAGTTCATTGTGTGGCTGGGGCAGGTGTGCATGTAAAGAAAACTGCACCTGATTCTGTTCCCGTGTGCTTTGTGCTGGTGAATTAGCAGGACATTTCAAGTGGGAATTTTCTTAATTGGTCGGTTTGAGAGAAGAGAGTTAGAAGGTGCAGTTCCAGGTGTGCAGAAGAATGACTATCATTGGCCATTGTCTGCACGACGAATTTGGTGACCTAAAAATATATGTTCTTTTGATCACCACCTGAAGAGTTGCTATTGAATACACTGTAATGTTACTTCAGGAGGCTCCTCTTTTGTTTTCTTTCTATAGCTGGAAGGTCCCAGGCAGGGATGTGATGAGCTCTTTCCTGCTTCATTATTAGGTTAAGTCCACCTGCTGTGTGACCTGGCAGGAGGATATTTTTTATCTATCAATACTTGCTCCCATAAAATGAAATAACAGAAAATAATTGCACCTGTATGGCAATAACTGTTGGCAGAGAAGTTGAATATTGTGTGAAGTAGGATGCAGCTCAAGTTTTGTAAAGGCTGCTTGCTGGCTACTGTTGTGGAGCAAGCGTTATTGTGGTCTGTGCTGTATTTCACCTGTGGAGGAAGGCAAGAGTCTGCTTTGTCTGAAATGTGCTGGTTTGGCACCCTGCATGAACTACGCATTTTTACTTTAAATGACTCTCTTGAAACCATCTTTCATTTTTTTGTGTTAGTAAATCCAGTAAAACCTAGTAAACTCCAATCTCTTTGCTAAGTTTTCTTCAAGAGTTAGACTGTGTTTTTGACTGAGCTTTATAAAACCTGCATTTTGTCATGGTGCTCCTTTGTTTTGAAATGGTTCTGTGTCTTTCAGAACAAAAAATAGACAAAATTATGGAAAACTTGTAATTGAAAGACCAAGTATTCAATCAAGCAATTCATATGTTTTGCAACCTTTGCATTTGACTTCAGAAGTCCATTTTATTTCCAAATGTACTGGCACATGTTCTCAGGATTTTACTAATAATAGAATAATTCTATGAAGTGTCTCAAAATAGAAAAGAAATTTTAATGAGAGATGTCCTGAAATTAGTGTTGTAGTTAACTTTGAGCTTCTAATAGCCTGCCGTCCATTTTCTTTGATTGCTATGTTTAGAATTTGCTTCCAGAGTATATTATTTTAATTTAATCCTGAGTCTTGCTGTTACTTCCAGACACTGTGTTAGGAACCATAATGCTTTCTAATTGCTTGAAATTATAAGCTAGCTCAACCTGAATGGGGAGTTCTGGAAATTTCCTCAGGTGGTTCAGTATAAAGCAAATGTACCAAAATCACAAGTGGGACTCGGTGGGCAAGTTTAACAGCTTGGAATTTAACTTAAAACTTCACTGTCTCAAATGGCTTGGTAATTTGTTTTATATTGATACTTTTATTGTTAAAGGTGTTGAAATAGAATCTGCTGGAATTACTTTGTGCTCATCTCTACAGATTAAAAAATCTGTTGTGTGTTGGATTTGGTTTTATTAACCTTTTAAAGATGTGTTTGTCAACGTGTTTATTGTTTTTTATTATTATAATAAAATATAAATATGAGATGAGCCTGATTTAGGAGATATGTTTTACTGGGTACTTTATGGGAAGCAAGGATTTTTTGATTTATTATAGATCTCTACAACTGCACTCATCACCTGATATTTAACATGCTGCAGATGCTTATGGCATATGACTGATGGCACTGAGAGTAGTGGTCTTTATTTGGGTGATCCTGCTTTTACTGAATCCATATAACCTTCTCACTGGAGTTAGCAAATCCTTGATTTTACCCGTTGAGCATCACTGTACCTAAATGCAGAAGTAGGATCTACTGAGTCTCTCTTGTTTTTCTGGCCATCCATAGATCCCGTTGGACTGAAGTATAATGAGTAATTTGCAGGATGAGGCCTCTGTTAGTTTTTTAAACTGCTATTTAGGTTCACAGCTTATTTAAATACATAGAGCACACAACTTCACTGTTTAAAATTTGTTTCTTTGTTGTGAATTTTTTTGATCATCATTACATAAAACCCTACATTTTGTGATATAAACCAAGCTCTCCACCTCCCTGTCCATTTAGCTAATGTTTGACAGTATTTTTTTGTAGATCGCTGCCAATTCAACCACAGCTTCACAGCGAAACTGTCTTCAGTATTCATTGAGTATCAGAGATTCTGTGACATATCTGCGTGTTATTTAGCACATCCCTGTGCTTAAATGGAATCTTTGTTTTGAAGGGCTAAGCAAAGGATTCATTGTAACTCACTGGCTTCTTGGGTTTTGTTTAATTGGTAACAGATGTTATTTCACTTGGATAAGCTACTAATTTTATAACTCTGCTTTTAAATTTGGGTTTTATAATGTAATACTTGCCTCTAAATGTATTGGAAAGGGACATATGTGTTTTGGAATATGGTTTTTGTTTTTTTTTTTTTTTCCCCCATCTTGGTATTGAATAGTTGTACCAAATAACAAGCAGTTGCTCACATGTAAAACTGCCTGCAATATTTACTTGTGGATAGGCTATAAGAGGAGGTCAAGAGTCAGGTACTTAAATAATTTTCTTCTAGGTATTCTTCCCATTGAGCACATAAATTTATCTGGCTTCTCTAAAATGCTAAACATCCTTAAAAAACACCAAACAAGAAAACAGAGAAAAGTATATTAATCAAGTTAAAATAATTTTAACTGTAATCCTTACCACAGACGGAACACCAGAGAGAACAAGAATTCTTTTCTGTTACTGTAGATATGAACAGGGAAGCTCAGCTCGTGATAGGCAGCAGTATAAAACACTAAGATGTGTTTAAATAAAACCAGTAAACTGGCAACAGTGATGCAAACAAGTACATTTTAGCCACTACATTTGTATTGCTAAGACAGAAAAAAATTTCAAAATTGATTTATGCTGCATGTTTAGACTTTCAGGAATATGAATTGGCTTCCTTTAATTCGATTGTACCCATTTAAAGTAGAGCTAACCAGGTGGTCTTCATGCTTGGATTTTACTGGCATAGCTTGTTTAAATACTTAGTCCGAGCAAAACAGAAATTCCCTACCGAGCAGGGTGACATTGATCTATCAGGGCTTTAGTTTGAGTTTAGGTGTATTATGATCAAGTGCTTCTGGATAATGCACTTGGGTGCCTGGGCTTCTGTACCCACTAAGTAGTTAGCAATAATTTAAAAAAAATTCTAGTTGTAGTATAATGATACAGATAAAAGCTGGGGAGAGGGAGACTTGTGAAGACTAATAACTTGTTTTCCTACTGAGTGTTCTAAAGACGAAAAATGAAAAGGGTAGAGATCTTCCTTTTGAACTGATGATATTCATACTACTGTGGCTCTGTATAGCTGAAATGATACTTACTTTATCCCAAAAGATTTTCTTATTAGCATCATTGTCACTCAAAGTAAGACAAATGATGCAGCTTAGTCCATTATCAGCTTGGTTTGTGGTGGTAGGACACAGCTTTGATACATGTCTCAAGGTCTCAAAAAAGGATTCTGAATGTAAGCAGGACAGGCATTTGGCTTTAAGTTTGATTGACTGCCATCTGAACCATCAACCTGTGTTGTGCTTGTGGACGATACTGCTTCGTGGCAAATTCCAATATAGAAAGGTTCAGTAGAGCTGTTATTGACAATTCTGTCATGGAAGTAACATAGAAGAAAACAAACCCGCACAACTTCCCTTGCAACCTTGAGTATTTCCTTAATCTGGCTGTTGTAGTTTCCAGAGGCAGAGATTGCTACAGTAATTACTTGTGATGATCAAGAATTTCACACTGATCATGTGAGGCAGTAGAATTTCAGGAGGTAGCTGGGTGCATCCAGATAAAGCATGGTTCGTCAAGCTGCAACGTCTCTGCTGTCTTCTCAGATAGAGGTCACGTTGAGCCCGACTTGAAAGTTGAGTATGTGGTGTGTAGTGAATTGATGCTTTGTTGTCATCATGGTGGGCCTATGCCACAGTTATTAAAGCTGCGGCCATGCTTAGCGCTAGCCGAGACGTTCTTATAAGGGTCAGATAATTGTGGCCTGGGGTACTTCATCCCACCGTGCGCTCTCCCGTACCCACTGCAGCGCTGTGGGAACGCCGCGGGAGTGACACGGTCATTCTTTCTGGTGACAGAGCGTTTGATAAAGATCGCTCTCTGACATGGATATCTCTGCCCACATTCCATAAAGCTTTAGTCGACCTGTCAAAAGCTGTGCGCACAATGGTTGGTGAGTGAGATGGTCTACACAGGGAATCAGGCTGCTAATCATGTTTTGTTACTTGGGAAACTACTTTGAGAATTGTCCGTTTAAAAAAAAAAAAAAAAAAAAACCCAACCAAAGTTTAGTTTCCTCTCAGAATAAAGGATATTCAGGATTTTATTAATTAAATTGATGTTATCACTTAGGTTGCCTTATCTGTTTAAAAGGTTTGCTTTGCTGATGTCTTAGCTTTTGTGTGTGGCTGCATGCCATGTGTGCGAGTAGACAAAAGGGGCTTGTGAGGAAAAAATGTTTGACTTTAAATACTTGCATGTCCTATGTGAGCTAGAATATGTGATGGAGACTTCTTAAAACTGCAAAAAAAAAAAAATTATATTGCATGTTGTTACAGATTTAGTAGCTGGGCTGTATTTCCCTCTCTAAAATGAGTGAATGTGGGAAAGGGTGAAGTAGAGGAGAAGTAAATGTCCTGTTGCAGTAGGAATGAGCAAGCAGTAATTAGCATTTCTCAGCTCTCTATTTTTCTCTGCTTTACATGCATTAAAATTCTGCTTTGTGAAGATCTAATTTTGTTTAAAAATAGTTGGAAGAGGTCAGGTCAATGAACTACCTTGAAATAAATTATTCCATAGGAACGACTGCTAGAAAAGACCTGTAAGCACGCGATCTCTTTTCACTTCTGTAACTGTGCACAGAATTGCTCTTTTGAAACCAGGTACAAAGGCTTTGGTTGTGGATTAATTTACTGTGGACTTACATAATAGTCTTCATCATCCCTATGCCCATTTCAGAAGAATTACATTTCTGATGTTATTTTTCATATTTTCACAAATTTTGCATAGAAGACTTGCTCCTAAGTGCTATGTATGAAATATGAAGAGATTCTGTATTCCTTAAATGCCAAACTTCTCAAACTTGATTTCAGTCCCAGTGGTGTTAGGGACTCCAAGAAAATACATTACTGACTCAAAAGAATGATCCTTGGAAATTCATACTCATTTCTTGCCCTTTTTCAAAGTTGTCTTCGATTTCCTAGCCAGCTAATAAGAAGGCATTTTGTATTTTTGGAATTGTGTTTGCATATTTTTGGTATTATTGCAAGAAGCCTGTGAGAGTGATGCTCATTATTGCCCCAAGGAACTTGTCTGAATATACAAGAGTGAGTATGTTGCAAGCCTTTTTCAAGAGGGATTATAAATTTTGAAGTTTTGCTGGATGTTAAACAATACCCTAAAAAACCATCTTTAATCAAGCATTAATAATGGAGAAATCTGGTTGTTTCTAAAATTTGAATCATCACTAATTGACAGTTTTCAAATGCTTGACACTTTGTAAGGTCTATCTAGCAACGCGAGAAGCATGGAGAGAAATCTCTGCTTGAACACTTAAGACTGAAAACATGAGAGATGCTTTATGCTTGGAGATTACTGCATTCAAATCCCCGTAATAGTGTTCAGGGGTGAAATTCTCAAGATTATAAAAATAATTCTGCATTTCAACACTGCCTTTGCAATTGTGAATATGACATTTAGTAAAAATCTTAAATATGATCTTCATTTAGAGAAATATTTCTTCTGTCTGTCTTTCTTTTCTTTTTACAACATGCTTCCATTAACTGGCCTGTACTTTGCTGTAGGTAGGTGTATAGGAACAGCACAGGAATTTGGACAGAAAAATTTAAACCAAGTATGTAAACAATAAACAAGTTTTGGTCAGTTGTAAAAATCTGTATTCAGTACCCATTCCAGTACCTCCTAAATCTTTCCTGCATCAGCTGCTTTCCTTCATTCCCATTGCTTTTAGAAAGAAAGCTTTGAAAAACTGATTTTTACTTTTTTGTTTGAAAATTTTGTGATATTAAAGACAGAAAGAAAAATTTTAAATAGGCAATGATAGGCCTTATGGAATATAGACAGACTTTTTACTTGATAGTTGGTCTAAAACCTTTGCATCCAAGCTACACTTAGAACTGCCAGTTGCAATATATTTTTCCACCTAAGCTGTGAAAAAGTGAGGCAGGGAGAGATTTCCTTTTATTTCACATCTGTTTAGAAAGATGATCAAATAGATCTGATAAAAGAAATGTAACAACTACTGTGAAAACTGAAGATACAGTTGGGAAATTATGGAGAAACCACAACTGAGTCTGAAGAGACTAGGATCTTAGTTTGCATAGAGTATGGATTCCTTATTTCCCACAGCTATTGTAAAATACGGTTAGAGATAGTTTTCAGGTCAAAATAAAAGAATTTAAACGGTGAATGTTGTGTTTTCAGAACTTGAATTCTACAAATGTTTGAATGAAGAACCCCAGAATGCTTCTAAAACTTATAGCTGATAACCTGGGAGATGTTTAGAGTAATCTTCCTCTGTGAGGAGAGATTTCTTTTTTTTTCCCATTATATTAAGTATTTACTGTAGAACTACGTATTGTCAAAGTTATCTTAACTCCCAGCTGCTTTCTGTGTTGCTTTGGCTTTCAATTCTCAACATAAATCAAAAGGTGCTCCCCTTACAACATTTTTGCTGTCTGTATAGGGTTTTAAAAAACTATAATGACTGTGTGTCATGGCATGATCATATGGTAATTAGTATTGTATTATCCTCTGCGTGTATGTATATATTTCCAGATCTTGGAAAGATATATTGAGTAAATTTTCTTCGTCTATTAACAGAATAATTAGTACTTAAAAATGGTTTTGTTGGTCTCTTTGGTTTCTCTGCATGTGTAAAGCAGAACTTGTACACATGCAGTCATGTAAAGATTTAATTGCTGTATCTTTCAGTGCCCGCAGCACTCCAGGACCACGCCTCTCCTTTAGAAATTTAGGCCTGTCACTGGTATTTGTGTTATTGTGCCTTCAGAACTGTTACATTTTGTACTAAAGGCAAACTCTTTTAATGGTTGTACTTTTTAGGGTTTTCTATTGAAGCTGCTTTCAAAATAAATTACAGGCTTGGTACATGAGGTGTTGTTTGGGAGTCCTGGGGTGGTAGTTTTACATCTATAGTGTGCGAGAAGGTGAGCGTCTCCTCAGTTTAGGTTATAAAATGGAAAGAATGCCAGTTCTGAAATGAAAGATCCTCTCGGATCAGAGGCCGTGTCAGTTACTGCTCTTCATGCGATTTATGCTTCTGAGCTCTACAGAGCGGTGTAAGTTGAAATATAGCACAGAGTAAGAGACCACCTGGGAATTCAGTAAGGACTCAGTCTAGAAGGGGTTCTTCACCTTTGTGTGACAGCTACCTGAACCCCACTTATACAAGTGCAACTATATTTGCCTGCTTCTTCAGCAAACTTGATATTAGCTGAGCATTATCTGTAATAAAATACAGCTAGCTTGCCTTTATTCCAAATTCCAAGAATTCTGAATTTATCCTTTGCAGTGTCTCATCCAGCAATGGTATTACAGGAAACGTACTGATGCTTGTCATCAGAGTGTTAAATTCATCTTAGCATATTTTTCTTCCCAAAATTCTCAAGTGCATATTGGATAGGAAAGGTCATTAGATACTTGAAGGCCCCTGTCAGACTGAGGAGAACATGTCTACTGTTGTTGCTTGCCTCCTCAGAAAGATGAAACTGTGTAGTACATAAAATTACTACTGCGCAGATGCAGCTGTTGTAGGGTACTAGGTAATGTTGCATTGATCATGTAGCTTCATCACTCTTAAATCTGTTGAAAATTAACTACACTATGGAACTCCACATTTGGATCACAAGGTATGAAGAACATCAGGCTTTGGCCTAAGTCAACTGAGCACAGCTCATGTAATCATCAGATGATTACACCAGGTGACAGGTCTGTGATACTGTTCCTCTGCTCTAACCAAAGTATGTCATGTTGGTTTTCACTATTTAGGATTAATTTCTCACTTCTCCTTCACATGGGTAGCTGCGAGCTTTTGTTTTCTTTTGTTACTTGGCTCTGACTGATGTAGTGTTTGCACTCTGAGTGTCCTGTGGGTTTTCCATTTTATATGGAAACATCACATTTTAAAATCTAAACCGAAACCTATCAACACGTTTTGTTTGAAATGTTTCATATTTATAGTTCCCTAAAATTCTGTTTTCTTTATCTTCCCAGTCACATGGGAGCTTGGAGGGAACACACACTCATCTCTAATACCAGTCTTGCAGATTAAAAATAGTTTTCCTCCACCAAATGCTAACAGCTGGTTGGCTTTGTTTCCCAGCTGAAGATGCATCGTATAGTATTTTCGTTTTCCTGCTGTTGCCAAATGTTAATGGATCAAGCTGTGCAAGTTCTACTTTGTAAATTCTGTTGTAATACTAATTACACTTTAACTGCATTTCTGTGAGGCTTTTCACAACTCCAGTCCAGCACCTATTACCCCATTTTGCAGATAAGTTGACAGAAGGAGAAGGTGATTGAGGAAGGTGCTTGGTGCTGATTTAAATGAGTGAAGGCAATCAGCGGTGCTGTGAGCCAGATGTTATTTAGGCAACATGAAGATGTAGTGGCATTCATGAGAACAGGTCTTGTAAGCTGTGCTCCCCCAGGATAAGCCCCTAACCTTTGTTCTTTTCCTTCAGTTGAAGTAATTCAGTGCAAATACTGTGGAAAATCCCTTGCTGTCATATTGAAATGATGACAATGATTTCAAGATGCCATTGCTATCTTCACTTCTCACTAGTGATGGAAAATGTCTAAATATTGTATTTCAAGAAAGAAAGCATTTATAGCAATATTTTTCAAAACACCAATTTTTGTAATGCTGTCAGTGGACAATATTATATACAATGACAAGTTATTTCTGGACTGAGTAGGATATCATATAATAGCTCTTCTGTTTTTCCCCATCTTGAAGTAGTCAGCAAAACTATCTTACCATCTTAGAAGTGAATCTGCCATTTGATTTTATTTTGAAAATTCTTTCATAATGTCTGGCAGTTAAAGTGGTATTGCCTTCATCTATATGATCCATAATGTTTACATTTTGGCATAAAAGCTGATGCAGCTTATGCAAAACCCGGAGAGACCCCGAGAGTTAATAAAATAACAGATGGCAGTTGTGTTCATGTGGAAATAATTATATACTGCATTTTTAATTGCATAAAATTTTATTGTTTTTGATTAATACAGTAGGCTTGCCGGCCATGTAGGGATGAGTGTCTTGTGTGGTATAAACCTGAAAGTTAGTGTGTTATCATGTATTATGTAATATAACGGGGATCAATTTCAGGAATATGCTCTAAACAGAGTCCTTGCTACACTGATTATACCAGATGAATCCTGTCGCCATATGGACTTGAAATTGCCTTGGGTATGCAAAATAAAAATCTAGATAAATGATAACTCGTTTAATACTCCAATGGCTTGTGTTTATGGAAAACAGAATTTCTTAGGATCTTCTAAAGGAAAACAAGAGTGTGCCAAAGGTAATTTCAGTGTTGAGTGTTAGGGATGGTAAAATTACACTTAACAGACGTTTGTAATTTTTTGCAGGTAATAGCTCTAGCAGATGCAGCAGAAGAAAATCAAGCCAGCATGTTCCAGGCCTTCACAAAGTTGAAAAGTGCCACCCATCTGGTGATTATGCTGCTTAGTCTGTGGCAGAAGCTCAGCACTGATCAAGTTGCTATTCTGGAAGCTACTTTTTTGCCGTTAGCAGAAGATACACAAGAGCTGGTAAGAATCTGCTACCTGCTGCTCGAAATGCCCAATGCCAGGGCTTTAAGTGCTTAAATTTACCTATTTCCCCATGTACTTTGAAGACTGTCCTTTGAAGTGATTTAGTAGCCTTATTAAGGAGATGTTTGAGGCAAGCTACTTTCACTGATTTCACAGGAAAGTGGGTAGCTAGTAGATTAGAGAATGTTTCATAGAAGATATGGATGATACCAGTTAACTTCCACTTAATCCTTCCTTATCAAGCCAAGCAGGAGTGTCTCATATATGTTTAGCAGGTTTTAGCTTCTGTCCAGTTATTAGCACAATAGAATAGCCCCAAGTTTTTGAAGACTCTGATATAAATGCTCTATAATGCACATACATGTGTACACACTAGACTCTAGATACACTCTAGATAGTCCAGCATTGTTTAGATATCTTGCAAATTCTGCTCTGATTTAGTGTGACTATGTAAGATTTTGTGCAAAATGTGGACACTGGTCTGTTAAGGTATTTTAATATATCTTTCTTATACATCTATAACTATATATAAAGAAAGTATTCTATCCTCAGCTAAGGTCCCCAGGAATATTATCCAATTAAAACAAGTAGAATCGATCTCCAGTTAGTTTCAAGTCCAGCCTTTTTACTGCATTCTAGAATAAAGTACTTAAAGATAACGTGCTACAGTTAGAAGATAAATAAACTCTGACAGTTTACTCTGACAGTCTACATCTCAGCAGTTTCTTTTAGGAACTATAAAGTATACTGCATAACCTTTCACAAATGACTTACATAAAAAATACGAATTATCTAAGTGCATGTTCATTTCAATGGTCATGCTCTGCACGAGGTTTTTGCATTGAATGTTGAGTCCAGATTTTGGGAGATATCTGGAATACTTAGAATGGTTTGTGGCCATTTTAGAAAGCTTGTGCTGGGTTTGAAGTGAGTTTAGGATCTTTTCTGCCTGGGGTGGGAGGGGGAAATGTTTTGACATTTTACATTATCTTGACCCATAGCAGGCAAAGGAAAACAGCTTTGTTGAGATTTGGTTTGGATTTTGTCCTCATTTAAACTTGAAAAATCAAGCTGCACAACTGAGGAGTATACATTCTCATGAATGGAATTGAACGAAAGTTCATACGAACCTCATAAAAGCCCAAACAACCATTTTTTTTCATGACTCACTTTTATTTTGCCATTAGGAATTGCGTTGCTTTGACACATGTTTTGATAAAACATGGTGAAATCTGTTGCGTATCCTATAATACAGGATATCCGTTCAGTATATATCTC
Organism: Coracias cyanogaster; assembly: GCA_033124195.1. NCBI lineage: Eukaryota > Metazoa > Chordata > Aves > Coraciiformes > Coraciidae > Coracias > Coracias cyanogaster. The sequence continues at coordinate 21,492 of JAVSBS010018587.1, read as the reverse complement.
GATGTGGTTTTGATATAGTAGTTAACAGTATTCCATGTTATAGCTGTAGGACCTCACATAAATACTGTAAGGTTGTACATCCTGCAGAGCAGCCAGGATGAAAAATGTAAACCAACAATAACTGGAGGTGGAAATGGAAACAAAACCTTCACAAAATACTGAAATACGTGCCATATTGAAGTTGTTACAGTACCACAGAAATCTGAACGTGATTTAAGGAGGAGTTTAGGTGGGGAAGGGGGAAACCTTCTGACACACGGATGATATTTACAGACAGAAGCTCCTAGCTAGTGTTCGGATTTCCTTGCAAGCAGTTGAGTGGAACACTGGTGAAACAAAGTGCTCTGAAGAGTTTGTATTTACTCTTCAAACAATTGTTTGTTGTGTTCTTATTTGGAGAGAATAGAAGACAGTGTGGATGCAGTCTACATCTCCAGAACACTTTCTGCTTTGTGAGCATTAAACTATGGAAGTGTTTTCTTTTTTAATAAGGGGAAAATGTTTAGAATATACTGTCACCATCAAAAGAAATGCTTCTCTGACCGTAACATCAACATTATTCTCATATGTGCCATTCCATTTAGAGCAGATTGCGTCTTGTTTTCTAGACCTGGCGATCATTTTGGTTAGATATTGAGAAAATACAAAAGCGGTGTTTTGTTCCCATTGCCACCATTTTTTTTTCTCAGACTGCTAAATGTTTCTGTTGCTGCAGTCTTTTCTCTAAGAACATGTAAAATTCAGTTTTCCTTTTCTACAAAGATGTATTGGTAGTAATACTGCAAACTTATGTATTTTCTGGGAATAACAGGCATTTGGAATCATGTAATACTTTCAGCAGTAAACTTCTGACTAGCACCTAGATAGTATTGTCTTGATTAAACTGGCTAGGGTTGCTCTTGTTTAGTATTGGCAATACAGGGGCGTTCCCCTTCTTCAGCAGTTCTGTCAGGAATTCTGCACCGTCTCAGAAGTATAACACCAGAAATTGAAGAGATTTTGAGCAGTGGGATAAATGAGCTAATCCTTCGGCTAATGAAAACAGTAAGAAACTGATGCCAAAACTGAATCTGCATGGAAGTTAGGTGAAGTTTTGTCCGATGCGCTTTGTTACTGTGGGACTAAATATAAACCTATATTCAAAATATCAGAGTATCTATTATCAGTATTTCAGAGTGTGGAGTTACAGCTGCATGCAATCTGGATTAAAAATGGATACTGGTTTTGAGTTCCGTGTTTGGCTCTCTGTTGAAAAACATGCTAGTGTGCTTTTGGAGAAAGCTTTTGAAGAATCCATGATTGCCATGATAATATTAATGATTTATCACAAATTTTATCATGCAGTTCACGTTTTTCAGAAGAATTGCTGACAGTTCTGCAAGATTGGCATATTTGTTATTAGCTTATAACAGGGACTGACAACAATTCAAAGTGCTATAAAGGCTGAAAAATGAAAAAAGCGAGGAATATTTTAGGGAGTGTTTCTCAGTGATTACACTTTACCAAGCCGAGTTATCTGGAGGGAAAAAGATATTTGCAAGATGCTGAGTTTGTAATAAAGCATATTTGTACAATAGGAAATCCTTTTGGGAAAGGAGGGAATTTGTCACAGGTTAATTTAAAAGATCCAAAGGGTTCATGCTACATGAGATAGTTTTGATATAATGGTGGTGTCTGGATTGACTGATGGTTTATGTGTCTGATCGTTAAGCTATTAATGCTTTCTTTGTTTAAGATATCACAAAGGGAAAAACGTCTGTCAATACTAACATTCTAACTTTAGGACTGATGGAGGACCCTCGGCAGTATAGCCATCAATAGTAACGTTACTGAAGAATAAATATTTTCATAGTTCTCAAGCTGTTACCAAATAAATGGTAATTTATTGGTAACGTCATGAGTAATTTGGTACCATCGTATTGGTAGTTAAGCACCAAATGGAGGTGCTTCATTGCTCAGAATCATCCCTTTCTTGTTAGAGTCCCGTTTGTGATACTGTAGTTAATAGTAACAGCTATAAACTGGCATCGAGGAAGTACATTTTCATCTCTTTTTATTTATGTTTGGAATCATACCAAGCAAGTAAATGTCTGTATTCAATCTTAATTTCTTATTGAAGTTGTAAGTTCGAAGAAAAAAAATGCCTGAGGGTGAAATGCATATTTTTACATGACTCTATGATATAGTGTAATTAACTTAAGTTAGTGACTATAGATTTACTACTTTACAGTGCTGATTAGATAAAGTAGAAAAATATACTTTAAGGCAGTGATGAAAAAGAGATGGTGTCAGAAGAAAATAATGAAGTGCCTAATAAGAATCAGAGGAGTTACTATCAAAAGTGTCTGTGCTTTCTCTAGGTGACGACCTGAATATAAATCAGCAGAAAAAGAAAAGATCAGGCACTTGGGAAAGACTAGATAGCCTGCTAGGTTTTATGTGTGATAGCAGATGGGGTTTATTGTAGAGCTCTTGAGTAATGTAAAAAATTCCCTTTTGTGGAAAGAATCCTTTCCTGAGTGAAAGTTCTCAAGATTAAAGATTAGGTTACTTCTGTAATTCCAGGAGGTTTAAATCTGTCAAGACTGACAGTAGCCAACTTCTTCTTGAAAATTTCCATTAATGTTTAGTACTTTTGAAGCTTTGAGCTAATAATTACATCTTTGGCAAGAGTAATTTTAATGAGCCCTAATTCTTAGAGTTTATTGGAAATTCTCACCTTTCACTAATTCTTGTAATTAGTTGGACTATAATCCAGCCTAGGTTTTAATCACAGTAAAACATCTGGAATTAGTTTTTTGTGTCGTACATTTTCTATACTCTGAATGCTGTTTGTTCCACTTTTTAAATGCAAAGCTCCAACTGCATAACAGACTGAAATATTTTAAAATAGGCTGAAATATTTTCTTGTTTGCCATAGGCCAGTATAAAGTATTTTTTTGATTTTGTAAGTAATTTTTATATTTCTTCAACAAACCCCAAAAAACCCCAAACTCAACAAACCAACAAAAAACCCCAAACCACCACAAGGCAGTGGGCAGTGACAACTGATAACTCGGAACCAGTTTCCTCTGCAGTTGTATTCTTCATTTCTGTGAACAGATAAATTTATAGCAGATACATTTTTCCCACACCCTCCTCCTCCTCCTTTCTAGAAGCAAGATGGGTAATACAGCTGAAAAGAAGCCGTTTTAGCGGCAGAAGCACATGAAATTTGTTGCCTTTTTTCTAACTGGAAAAATTACTGTAAATGATATTGACTATCTTTTCTCCAAAAATCTTTCTCCTGTTCAAATCAAGGCCATGCAACAGAGCTCTTCAGAAACTTTTCTAGTACGGTCAAGCATCTAAATCCAGTGTAAGTGGGGGGAAAAATAAAAACCTACTGGGTTTTAAAACTTTAATCACCAAAATACAAGGAAGGAGCTTTTTTTTTAAAGCTTTTTCTGGTAAGAACTATCGTTTTCCAGTTAAAAAAATCAGCCTCACTCTGAAGTTTTAGTTCAGGGCAATGTAAGATTGTCAAGTGAGGGAAAAATGAAGGTAGAGGAATGAGATTCCTACTTCTCCCTGGGCAGGGAAGGTCCAGTATGAGTAGAGAGGTTAAAAATGGAGTAGTGGTGCCTGGATCGTGTCAACGTTGTTTGCTCAGGCTCAAGTACCATCCTTCTTTGATTCTATCTTTTGATATGGAAGTTACACTCTTTTTTCACTCGGCACTCTGCCTGCTAGTCGGCTTTCAAGAGGGCCTGAGTACACCAGAGACAGCTAGAGTAGGTGGAGAGAGACACATGGTTGTAAAGCCACTAAGTTACAGCAAAATCATGTGTAACCATTTCTAGTTTACTCCTATTTGTGATCCCTTAATAGCAGGGTTTCAAACTGCTTGATTACTTGTCAATTTTATAATGTCTAAAAATGAAAGATCGAATGTTTGTGGTAAATAATTTGGGGGAAGGAGGGAATTTGAGGAGCGAGGTAGTGGTCTCACACTGCTTGAAGCATTATCACAGTTTCTTTAAACGATTGTGAATCATTCTCTTCCTGCAGTTAATTTTATTTACTGAGAAGACAGTGGGTTCTGTCAAGCATAACAAGCTGGAAGCAAGTGACACCACTATCTAGTGATCTTCCTCTGTAGCTGAACTCATGAAATTCTTCACAGTAAAATCCGTGGGCAGAAAAGTACCAGTGTTGTGTTGGTCTGAGAAAGAAAGGCTTAGTGTGGTCTGTTTAAACCTTTTGTTTATTAATTAAAATCTAGCATATATCTTTATTTGATGCTTCCCACTTCAAAGGAGTAGCAGAAGAAGCTATGCCCAATTGTATTTTCAAAATTTTTGTTGTCATTTGCAGCTTTTGGAGTGGCTGGTAAGAAGGGGACATGAGTTTTTAATTTTTTTAAAAGGTTCACTTATGGTGGTGTTGAATAGTATTGCTTTTCAAAAAAGAAAGCTTTCTCTTCTAGATGGCATAAAATTAAACAAAATTATGCAGAAACAAGTTTTGATGTGCATTATGAATTTTAAAAGCTCAAAGGACAGAAAGAATCATTGTATTATTGTCTTGTTTAATTATATTTCCTGGAACTTTTATCAAGCTCAGAACAAGCGTCCAGCCTTGGGAGTCTGACATGTCTGTTGGTGAGATGTATTAAAAAAAAAAGAAGTTTTGAGAATTAATTTTATACTTAACTTGAGCTTCACATTATTTACTCTGCCAGTATTGGAGATACTGAAGTTAATCTTCAGTGGGCTATCTCTATTGTGAGAAGCCTACTCGGGGGTCTTACTACTTGGTGTAAATTAGCCAAGGCAGAACTGTGGTCTAGTTTGTCTCCAGCATATATTACCTCCCTTAAAACCCATTTGGATATCCTACTAAGTATTGCAGTTGTCTCAAGAGACGTACTTTTGTTTGAGGGATTAAATAAGCTGCTGTTATCAGATGTCTTTATGTAATACTGTGATGGGGACCTCTAAACTTTCTCTTTGTTAGGGTAGTGTAATCTGTCTAGCTCAGGCACAAAGAAAAGATAAAATATTTTAGTAGTAATGACTGAATATGTGCTACATACCAGGAGTTCAGATCAGTTGTCATCTAAATGGCTTAATGACAAGAGTGATGCATTACAGTGATTATGGCCTTGCTGTTCACCAAGAGGTCTTAAGACTCAATATACTTAATTAGTGACTCTTTCTTTGGGTTGTTTCTTTTAAAGAAGCTGGTTGTCAGTAGAGAATTCCCTTGATAATGAGTCGTAACTGAAAGATCTACAGACTTTTGCTATGTATTGAAAAGTATTGTACGAATGTTTTAGAAATACAGCACGATTTGCGTTTGATTATAAAAGTTTCAGCATCGTTACTGCACGGTATTTATATTATGTAATAGGATGGGGTTTATAGACTGAAAAGTTGCACATTTACTGTTGATTTTATTTTCTGATTGTCTCACATCACTTCAAAGCTATGATATTATTATTCTAAATAATAGTATATTATGATACTGCTATATTATTATTCTTCTAAATACTGTAATGCTGTGTTAGTTTCTGATTATAAAAAGCCAACCATGTATCACGCCCTTTTCTGAGACAATATGATAGAGACACCCCTAATAATTTTATGAAGCTCTCTACATTGAACATATGACTTAATGATATACAGCTAAGTTGCTCATTTCCCTCAGATCTGACAGTCAGAAGCGTTCCTGAGGGGGTATATCAAGATCTAAACACGAAACCATCCGATTTTTGTCTTGAATGGTGGGGAACCAATCTTGGTATTGCTGCTTTTGGTTCTGAAGTTGTTGATGGTTGTTCTTTGTTCTAAATTGCGATTGTAACGTAGAATTTTTTTACTTGTTATTAGATAACCTATTTCCATTGTTCACACATTGTGTTATTGTATAATCAATCTACTGCAATTTAGAAGAATATTGCTAGATAGCGTGAGAAGATGTGATCTGCATCTTTCATCTTGTTAAAAGATCCCAGAAAAAAAACCTCATTGGCCTTTTTTACCATGATTTTCAGAGTAGCCATTTTTTCAGATGAAAGTTTTTTTTTTTTCCTCTTAGTTACTGGGTAAACTGTTTTGTCTTAATTCCTAGATTAAGAACGATACAGCACTATCAATAATTCTAGCCTAAGGTTGAAAATTGGCCATTCAAGTAAACACGCAAGGCCAGTTTGCCACTATCCTCATTGTCCTCATCTGGACATTTAGAGAGAATAGAAATTGAAGCAATGGAGCCGAGTTTAAAATCGGTGACGAGCAGATCTAAGGTACAAACTTTATTAGGTTTCAGTGCTAAAATACTTGAGTGGGTGTGGTTCCATATTGCACAGCTTTTGGAAACAAAAACTTTGTCAGGCTTTCGTAGCATCTTATATTGGTCACCTAATAAAGAATATTCTGTAATAAGAGAATAAAAGTTCTTCCCAAAGTTTATCACCGATATGAAAATAAAATATGGACTGAGACACGGGGAGATGTCTCAAGAAGCTTTTGAAGCATGTTTTTTCTCTAATTCTTTTCTCCAGACCAAGTATAACAAGGTCTGATTCCTCTTTCCCATATCAAAAATTATCTTGCTGAACCTCACTGAAGTTAGAGACCTCATGTACGGAAGACCTGCTGTTGAACGTATAGCATTCTTCAGCAAGATACACGACTTCTGATGTGTTGGGATGCCGTCAGGCAGCTTTGACAGCTTCTGCAAAACCCAAACAGCACCACAGTTTTCTTAACTAACTGGTGAAAAGTTCTTGAGGAAAAGAAAGATGAAGTGTTAGATGATTTCAGTGCTAAAAAGCAAAACAACAAACCTCTGAAGCTGGCAACAAAGAAGCCAAACCACTCCATTCATGTAGTACATACAAGAGTTTCTTTCATCAGTTCCCAGAAAGAGATCAATGTTTGTAAGAAGTCAAGCTAAAAAGAAAATTAGGATGACGAAAAACCCTCAAAAATTCAGGTTTCAGGATGTGTGTGAACTGTCACAACTCCAGACAAGATGTATTTGTATTATAACAAACAAACATTACTAGAGGAGTAACTGTACAATGAAATAGTTAGAATTTATCTGTTGATAAACATCCCTCTTCTCTTCCTCTCACCCACTCTGCCTCAAAGATCTTCGTAACTTTCCACTGTTGCCCAGAAATAAAATAATAAAAAGCTAGTGTTAGGACACACTCTGTGTTCATCTGATTTTGAGATCTGAGAACATTAGAAAGAAGAGTCAGGCGATATAGATACATTACTTGTCAAGAAGAAAATTATTCGTCTAATTCTGACCTAATTATAAAAGGCATTTTGTGCAAAATGAAGAACATCTGATCCTAAAGGACACAGCCTCTATGGAAATTTGGCTACAATAATCAGAACCACCATCAGTAGTCATCCTGATATCTCTTGTGTTGGTGAAGCATGTACTTTCATGAGAGCAAATTACTAAACCCCAAACCATGGACAATTTAGGCAGCCCTAGAAATACTATCACTGTGATCCCCACCTGCAGAGGTTCTGCTTTCTTATGGGTGCTGCGCTCTCTAATCATGTTCTCAGTTGTTTCATTAATACATGAAACCCTACAACTACTGGTAATCATATTTGTTTCTGTGAGGAGGACTTTCTTCTGAATTGAGCTTGAAAAATAGATTAAAATCTTGAATGATAGAGGTCATCATCGTGATGGAATGCAGCTTTCAGAACCTCTGTTTAGTAATGCCCAATTTGCTAGATTCCTGAAACACCCACTGCTTTAATGCTACTCTTCTACACGATGATTTTTCCAGAAGATCCTTGGTAAAATATTAGTTTAAGAGCACAATTCCTGAAAGACAAATACTGCATATTCTATAAGATAGTTTTTAAAACGCTATTTTCATTTCTAAGCCATATGGATTTTCAGCTTTCTTTCCATACCAGAAAACATAGAAGGAGGTTTTTGGCAAATCTTGATTTAAAGTTAAATGTCCGTAGAACAGAATCCTCCAAAAACTATTGGTCTTGTATTTAGTGCAGAAATGTTCAGTGGTTTGTGAGCTGTGCTTCGGAGGAGAAAACTACCCGAGAAAGGATGAACTTTTAAATGGCAGATGTGCTTTTCAGGAGTCTGTCATAGAGATTTCTCTCAGGTGAAGTTGCCATCGGGTATTAAGATACATTTACCAGGCAGGACTGAAAATGAGAAATTCTGGTAGAGTTGTTTATGCTGCTAGAGTTTCTGTTAAATATTTTTGCATTGGACAGATAACATCGCTGATTCTGTTGTCACTTGCCATCACAGCATGGCTGTGCAGGCATGACAAGTGTATCTGTGACAGACTTTTTTTTTTAAAAAAAAAACAACCTAACTTACTTACAAAGTATTTTTTCTAAAGCTGATATTTCCAATCTACTGCCTCAAAATGTCAGATACCCATATTTGAATGAGATTCTTTGCAGCAGCTTGAAAGTAGTTGTTAACGTGAACAGCTCTGCACACAGCTGTTATACGATACTCAGACTTGCTCAATAAATGTTGTAAAGAGATCTCACATGGGTAAGTCTGGATTCCTTTCTGTACTCTTCTATTTATTGTTGTTCACTGACTTTTTTTATACCTTAAATATCTGGTGTATCAGGGTCCCCACAGAGCTTGATTGTTCCTGGGCTGACATACTGTGGTCAGAGTTAGCAGGATGTTACCTTGTAATTCCTTCGGTTTTGCATTTGTCTTTTATCCTTTGTGTTTTATGTGAATTATAATTTGTTGGGAGTAGGTAAGTATGCAAAGTCCAAATCCTTAATAAGATTTGGATGTCTGTAATGTCTGTAACGTAGCTCTTGCCAGTGGGTTAAGACTTCAGAGTACTGTCTCACAAAGAAGGGTGATTTTCTGCCCCAGATTCTTTCCTTGAGTTAACGCAATTGATACTTTTACCATTTTGAACTATTCCTCTAGAACTATTTATCTTAATAATTGTCTTCATTTTAGTTGTTCTGTCTCTTACCTTGTCTTGGATGTTCACCAATATCTTTACTTTGCTTTTGCTTTCATCAGTCTGCAAATTCCTGTTAGGATGGAATTATTTTAGATGCCAATGAAATAAAAATCAGGTAATATTATGGATGTTCTACATAATAATTACATTTAAAGGAAGATATGATCGGAGAGGGCAGGGTTAGGATAAGAATGTCAGTTGGTGCTTTTTCTATTGTGTGATTGCTACAAATGTCCCTCTTAGACACTTAATAGATTTGGAATGTATTTAAGCTTGAGTCATTTGTCTGGATTTTCATCAGACTTGAATTCCACTAGAAGGATTTTACCATTTCCCTGCTTTTTAGGTATTCCAGTTTTTGTTACTTATATATGTGTAGGGTTTTGTTTGTTCATTTTTTGGTGGCGGTTTAAATTTTTTTTTTTTATAGAAGTGAATTGTAGAAGATTCTGGAATAATCGGTGACTGGTGTTTTTAATGCACTATGTTGAAGAAAACTTTATATTGTTACAAGGATAATTCTTCAAGTCATGCACGTATTGAAAAATAAACTGTCTCTTGAGACTGCTCATAGTTAAAATACATTAAGACTTCAGTAATATTCCACTGCATTTTTCTTGAGTGCTATGTAGAGAGTCTCTTTAGATGGCTTTTTCGGACTCTTATTCAGACCCTGTTTAAAAGGTCTCCGAAATTCTTTATCGATTCATTTTTAGCAGTAATTTTTCAGGAACACTCCACAAGAAAGTTTCTCAGCTCTGGTTCTGGCAGAGTAGGGAAATGTTGCATGCCATCTTCATGGCTGCTGGGGCTGTTATGACCTGTTCAAGAGAACTAGATCAGTTAGAAATACAAAATACACTTGAATGATGTGGGTTGGGGTGACTGGTAGCACAGTGAAATCCTGGCAGAATTTGCTGGTGGTCTGTGCCTGTGTTTGAGACTCCCAGTTTGGTAGCGCTGGATTAGTGGATACCAGTTTCTATGTGTAAAAAATAAGATAATATTTAAAAATACCTGTAAAAGCAAGTGTTGAGAGCCACATGGCTGGTGTGTGAATTAGCATATACAACGCTTTCACACAGAGAAACCTCTTCTTTGGTGGTTTGGATAAGCATAAACGCCAAGGTTGTCATTCAGTAAGGTGAGCTTCCAAGTGTTCATTTTTGAGAGCTGATGAAGTCATCATTGTGACTAAAATCAAGAAATAAGATAGAGCCAGGCAAATTCCTGACTTAACAGCTGTAAGAATTCCCATAATTTGGCTGGCACCCATTTTGCATAGTTTTTGCAGTATGTTTCACATTGCATTTGAATTCTTTCAGACCTGTCTTAGCTATTACTCCAGGATAAATTACTTCATAGGCAGCTTGGAAAATGACTGTTGCCTTAGGAATAATAATGATAAAGGTTTTCAAAGGAAATTCAGGCTTTTAAAGAGAGACTTCTAAAGATAAGGAGTGAAACACAATTTAGGAACAATCGTGTTCAAGTTTAACTGATGTGCTATTAAAATGATTTATCTACAGTTAAGACAAATGATATTAATTTGTAACTTGCTAACTAGATTTTCCACAATCTCCGGAACTGTTAATTCTATAAACCAGTTTTCTCAAACTTACCTCCCAATAGTCACTTGAGTTTTTCTTCTCCTCCTTTGCATTCCTCCTGTCCACCTCATTCTGTCCCTGGAATTTCCTCAGCCTTACAGTGTTTCTGAGCATTTACAGAAGCCGCCTGCTCAGAGCTCCCGTTCTCCTTCCTGTAGAGCGCTCTTTCCCCACACAGAAACCCTCCCCAGGTTACCTCCAGGTTGAAGAAACTGTGCCCTAAGTAGTACTGTAATTTATTTTAGTCTTCTCACAACCATGGTGTGGCTTCCTTTCCTGAGACATCTTATGTGAAGAGCTGTAAATTCATTTTATTGATACTTTAATGTTTTATTGTAATTCTATATATTATTAATGATATATTATTTTTATATTATTATATAGTATCTTATGTGTTATTTATTTTATTGTTTTATTATTATTTTATTGTTACTTTATTGAAATTTTAACTTACAAATAAGTTTAAAACTTATGAAGGTATTTATCAGCGAGCACCCGTGTCCAGTTTTTGTTGGCATCTGTGCCTTCTATTCCTTGTTTTGCTGTTATCTGCATAAAGGTTTTTTTTCCTTTTTTTTTAATAGAGGCTTTTTTATTGCTTAAGAATTCCAGTAACCATAGTTAGTGTTTGAATGAAGTTAAGTCTTCTCAGCTCATATTTTATGCATTAAATTAGAAGCTTTCTGTGGGCAAAGTGACTTGTTTCTTGAGCAGCAATGAAGTTGTATAGCTTAAAAGATTGCCTTCAAAGGTTGTAGGTCCATTTGGAGAAGGTTCTTATCAGAGAATTGCTAACAACTTTTGCAAAGTTCTGTTGAAGGTGTTCCTTTCAGACTTCAAATATGCAGAATAACTACAGAAAGCCGTTAGTGAGCATTACAACTATGGCTGTAGGATCGTTCTTTGGTGTGAGCTCTAGACTAGAACACTTTCATTTTCAACACGTAAGGGGTGAAGAATTTTTCTTGTTCCTTCAACTCTCCCCTTGCACCAATAAAAATTACTGACAGATGCAGTCTTTTCTGCGGCCATTAATTCTTAGCTGTATAAAATCATCTCAACAGATTTCCATTTCGATATTTTTTACGTGTAGGGGTAGCTTTTGTGTACACTTCCACTAATCAAAAAGGCTGCTTTGAATTTGACTGGGCTTAGTAGGTCAACAGTCCTTGAACTGGAGAAGATAGTTTTATGGTTTACTGAGAAACCAGTTTTACATGGAAATTAAATACAAGAACAAGAGTTGGAAAATGTGAAGGCTGTGATACAAGGAAAACATACCTAGGTGAGCCAAGGACAGAACACTAGCCCCTTTTAATTTCCTGACTTCTATTAGCTTGTATTTCAGACTCCTTATTTAAATGCTCCTTTTGCCTGCGTTTCTAGAACTTATTTGGGGGAATATATTGGCCAGCCTCTCAGCTACTGTGTGCTGCAACCAGTAAATCACATGTTTCTTTGTCTTCTAGTGAAACTCAGTTTCTTATGTTTATGTTGTCTTATTTTTCATGATTTGTAGTATAATTAGAAGTGCCTGGCTTGACTGTTTTTGGTACTTTGTACATATTAAGTTTCATTGCCCAGTGTGTGGGAATGTAGACAGCGTTTCCCAGCTCATTAACCTCTTTAAATTGGCTGCAGAACGGATTATTTGGTGTCACCATCACAGGTCAGTGGATGGATTGCACTCCAATGGAATCTTTCTAGAATATTTGAAAAATGTTAGGCTATCACAGCATTGATTGGCTGGCAAGGTTTTTCTAATTTACATGGGTTTTTGGAGGGATGGAAATCCAGATAAGACAGTAGGTTAATGTTGTCATTGTTCTGAAGTCAGGAAAGACAAAGGTTGACTAAGAAAAACCCATTAGTTAAGCCTGTTCTTCTTCAAAATGGAAATGTTTTATACACATATGATATGTTTTCAAGCATTAAGAAAGTGTACTTTTGGACCAGGGTGAAGTGCCTATGACTGTGTGGTCTCACTGACATACTTGACCACTAGTAGGCATCAGCCCTGGGCCTGTTCTTAGGAAGTAACAAGGTCAAGTGCAGCAGCCTTTCCTTCTCTGTGTTGAAAGTAGTATCCTAGCCTTTGACGACATCATTATTTAAAATATTACACTTACCCAGCTGGATAGGTAGGTGATTTTACAGTTAAGCTGAGCGTTTTCAATCAAGTAGAAAGCATCATGAGAAAGAGCTTAAAATTTAGAAGATTCTGAGGTTGTATTAACTACAAGTTGAGGTTTCTTTCAGTTCTGCCTGACTAATCTCAGTGTAAAGAGCTACCTTGGCGTTGTCTTCTGTTAGCATAGCAGCAAATAGAGCTGGGTGGTTCCAAGCTCCAGCCTCAAAACTTTGAAAGTCAATAAGGACTCATGCCAACGTAAGTCCTAAGCCACCAGGAGTGTTGAGAGAGCAGACGCTGATACTGTAGCGATTGAATATTACTTTCCTCTACCTCTAGGCAGCACATACGTGTAAAAGTTGTTTACAGGTAACTGAATAGTAAGAGATACTACAAATCCTGAAGTTAGCAGACCACAAAGCCCTTCATATTAGTTGCTAACTCTGCCCAAGCTCTGTAAGATTGACATGAAAAGACAGGAACAGGCTCTGTGATTAATTTGCAGGATCGTTAATTGTAGACACTTTGGATTAATCACATGGTCTCATCATAGAGTGTAATTTAAGATTACGGAATGCACCAAGAAGAGTCAATTCTGCCTTGCATACTGCATAAATGAGATAGATATAATATATTACATTTTAACACATTAACCCAATTACTTTATCACAAATAATAAGACTTCTGCTGCCCAGGATTCTCACTTGAAGGTGCATCTTTGATTTGTTTGTCACTGAAAAGCATAGCACAGACTGCAAACTCGAACCTGACTTTCAAAGGTACTTTTCAAGGTGCCTAATGACAAGAAACTTACTTTTACTGAGTGCTATTTGCCAGAGTAAACACTTTATTTTGTGGAATTATCTATACCGAATATGCACAATGTCACTTTTTCTCCTGAAAGCTTTTCCATACATAGGTTCTTCTTTTTTTTCTGATTGCTAAGCTGTCCTCTGATAAATGTTTACAGCTTCACTCTACGCTGTTAGAAATGCATGTCCCAGTTCGTCAGAGCGCTGACACAACTGTGCTACTGCTGTCGGGGTCATAACTTGAAATTAATTGGTCTGATATATATTGATACTGAATATCCGCAACTTTGGGTTGCGGTCATGGTGTTCTGGCATACTGGCAGAATCTTAGAGAGTGATTCCAAAGGACAGAACTTTTTCCTGTTTTTGATGTATCTTCAGCACAATTTGATGCACTACATACTATGTTTGTATTTACATCTCAGTTCTGTTCTTAATTCTAAATGCCACATCCAGGAACTTCTAGTTTTCAGTTATTGAATTTAACTGTTATGTCGCATACTATCCATATATTATTATTATTATTATAAATTATATTCTCTGTCAATATTTGGACAAGATTTGGGTTTTTTTTCAGGCTTGCTGAGCAAGTTCTTGCTTGTACAAGCTGAAAAACTGCATGTTTGTGACACTAACCCTCAAATTAGATCTTCTAGATCAATATCCTTCATTTGTTACTTTGTTTTTAATAAGCTATATCATATTACAGTTTACCTAATCTTATTTAATTTCCTTTTAATTCAGGGTTGGGAAGAAACTGTGGATGCTGCTGTTTCTTACTTGTTAAGAACCTGTTTGTCAAAAAGCTCTAAGGAGCAGGCCCTGACTCTCAGCAGCCAGTTGTGCATGCCCAAGGACACTAGCAGACTGAAGAAGAACATCACCCTCTTCTGCGATAGACTGGCCAAAGGTGGTCGCCTCTCCTTAAGTACAGACTCGGCCACTCAGCAAGCTGCTCTCATGCCAGGTAAGACGTCAAGCGTATGTTCATATTTCAAAACATTTATTTGTATATTAAAATGAAAAATAATGCACATTTGATTGTGTTTATCTGTTTTTCACTGGTTTTGGAAACCAAACGCTGGTTGTGTTGCTGACCAGTAGAATAAGTTAGTTAAGATGATAATTTTAAATCTAAGTGTATCTCAGTTTGATCACTCTTTACAGTATATACCCAGCAATGCAGCAAATGAACCCCAGATGGTCATTGCCGTGCTCTAAAAGCCTTGTCACTTATTTCATTGCACTTTTCAATTGAATCTATATGTGTGTGTGTTTCTACTGTGATGGACAAGTGAGGAGTGAAAAGTCCCCCTTTCTTGACAGATAAATGATTACTGGCTTCATGGCTTATCCATGTGACTGACTAACTATAAAATATTGATAATACGGAGTAAAAAAGTCTGAAACTTTAGAAAGGACTAGTTGGCTGGGTGGTATCTCTCACAGAAAGCATGAAATGAAAGATGAAACTTCAGGTGTTGAAGAATATTTCTCATTTGGAAAGGGAATGTAGAGAAGATTTCAGTGTTGCACACTGACGTAAATGAATATCATGGAATTACCATCTTTTAAAAGGAAATATATTAATGTCCTTTTCTTATTTCCACTGTTTAGTAACAGTAGGAGCGAAGCCAGGCTTTCTATAGAGTCTGAAGGCCGGAGTCTTCCTACTGTTGCAAGACATTTTCTGCTTGACTTGGTAACAGGTTTTTTTTTTCCAACTTCCTGCTCTGAATTTAGATTGGACGTTCATTTAGCTTTGTAGTCTCCTAGACCACATAATACTGCTCTGCTCTCTGGCCTCAGTCATCTCCATTACCTACAGCAGTCTTCACATCTGTAGGGAAAGGCGTGTATTTATGGTACGCATGCTTAAAATTAATGCTTAAAAATGGGAGCTTATGAATTTGTCCTTATGGGTGGTGTTTTTGATCCAGTTTGGAGTTGTGTTAGGGCAGAAACTTGGTTTTTTTTGTATTTCATTTTCTGACATTACAAAGAATAGTTTAATTCCTGTTTAATAGACTCTGAATGGCCTGTGCTATGTTTCAGCAACTCAAAAGTTCTTGTTACTGCTATGAACAGCCCTCCTTTGCTTGTGCTACTTTAAATGATTCTGTAAAACAGCTGCAGACTGTGCAATGGAAGAAACAGTATCTATTTATATATAACTATCTTTTTCTTTAGTGTTACACTATGCCCATATCTGGAAGTGACTGAAAATCGTGGGAAGTGAAGTGAGCCAGAATAAGTGTCGACTTTGCTCTCCAAATTTTTGTTAGTGTTTCATTGCGAGACTAAAATACGTGTTAAGGGCATTTAGTCTGTTGAACTTTGAAAAGATTATATAGGCATTGTTCTTCCTTCTAAGAACTTTGAAAAGGTATAAATAGCTGCAGTTCATCTTTTTCCACCTAAGCTAATAAGGCAAACTGCTTTAAAGAAATCACTTCTGCCTGTTCATTTGACTAGTGCTGCTGAATTCAGGGCACTATTCAACTTGACTATGATTAATTCTGTTAGGAAAAAGAGTAAAATTCTTTTAAATTGTGACCAGTTTAGAAGAAATCCTGCTCTTGGTGAAGGACCTTTGGAAAGTGATCTGGTCGTATTCTCTCTACATTGCAAATATAAAGACTAAAATCTTGAAAAATTATAAACCCACTTTTTTCTATTCCATGAGACCAAAATAACACCAAGAAGGCATGAGTGACGTGTACTGGAATAATTTCTACCATTGTGGTGCAGGTAGACAGCTATACTACCTCTCAAATAAAAATAATATGAGGAAGAAGTACATTCCAAGCAAAACATAAGGTATTTGATGGTGGGCTGTTAGGCCTGTATTGGCACGTGGGACCAGGATTACTGTTTTACACAATGAATAGTGGAACATTAAGTACCTGTAAAGAGAAGGTTGAGACCTCGTATAGCAATGTCCCACCCAACATAAACTGTGTTAGGTGTAAATGAAATGCCCCTTGGCTGTGACTTACATTAAAAAGAATTAAAATCTGTATCTCAAATACAGATTCCAAAAAAACTCATTTTACTTTCAACATTTCGGAGTCTAGTGTGTAGCCCTTTTGAATATCAAATCACCTAATTAAGAATCAAAATTATGACCTAATTAGGCTAACGCTTCAGCGTGTCACAAGAAGGTATCATTGAAAGAAATTATAAAACCTAATGTGATTTTCTTATTTACACTAAGAGTTCAACCTGAAGCCTTGGTAAAAGGGTCTCTACATTTAAACATTTACTTATTAACTGTGGAGAAAATAGGCTTTTTGGAACAGTACAGAAGAGATTAAAAATAAGACATTTCATCTTCACTAATGGGACAGGCTCCTTAGAGATAAATACTTCTGCCAAACGCTTAGAATACCATAGTATTTTAGTTACTCTCTATCAGGATGCTTTGAAACTGTGTGGTCGGTTGTCTTTGCACAGACTGGAGAAAACTGGGAGCTTTCTTGGGAAAATAAAGATTGTATTGAAGCTTTTTAAACACATTTGTGTTGTCACCTGTTTGGGTTTTCTGTGGCTCTCTCTCCCCTGGCTGTTGTGTGGTCTGTTAGAAGCAGAGGAGAAGCAATATGACTTGTATCATCAATGTGTTTCAGAGGGACTTTGGACTAGCTCTGTTCCTGTCTGATGAACTGATCCTCCATGAGCAGTCCAAGTGCTTTAGGTGCATTCCTGGGATTCACCTGCCCTGTTGGGTTCACCTAAAAAAAACCAAGTTCATGTGCCCAAGACCACGTCACATTGTGAAAACACTGCAGTTAGTGGGGATAATCAAGAAATCTGCCTCACTCTTGATTCCAGCTAAAAATACCTGTTCAGGCTACACGAGGAGGAAATTCATAACGATGTCTAAAAATTCAAAGTGAGGTCCCTCTTAAAGGAGGGAACGGGAATAGGTAGAGGAAAGTGAGGTAGAACTATACATGGAGAGGGAGATAGTGAGAACTGAATTTTCATCTCAGGATTTATGGTTAAAAATTGGATGCTAATGCAGGGGAAAGCTCTTCAGGATATTTAAGCGCCAAGCCAAAGATGGTCCTGTAATTGTTCACCAGTGTAGCTGTCATTAGCTTGTGGATTTTGTTCAATGCCACTTTTTCTCAAGCTCATTCTTTTCCTTAACGGTGGAAATTCTTTTCCTATAACAATCAACTTTAAAAAAAAATGTTTAGAAGTGCCTAGGACCCTCCTGGCATTGCAGCAGTGAATCAGTAAGCTGGATTTCTAGAAGCTGTATTTAATATGTTCAAGATGGTGTACCCTGAAATCTAGATAAATTGCCTGAAGCCACATTGAAAAGCTGATGATTATTTTAAAGTGTGCAACTATTTGAAAGATGTCTTCAGAAAATAGTTATTATTTGTAGTTAATCCAAGAGTATGTATTAGAGGTACACTGTGGTCTCTGCTGGGTCTGCTTTTGTTCATTATTGTCTTTAATGGCTTCAGTGATGGAATATGGAGCATGAATGCTAGAACTGGGGTTTTGCAACAAGCTAGCAGTAGTTTCAAGCACACTGAAGGATCAATAACTTTGATCTTGGTAAATTAGAGGAAGAACCTGAAGTCAGTAAGGTAAATGTGAGATGAGTGCAAAGGATTCTATCAAGTAAGAATCAGACTAAAAATGGAGAAATAATTCCTTAAGTACTGTTGCCACAGGGTAGACTCCTGAGGGTTATAGTGACCTAGCAGATGGTTAAAGGTCAGGGATATGATCCCATGAAAGGCAAATTCCAACTTCAGGATGTCGTCATATGACGTTTAATGAGGACATATAATTATTTCTTTCTATTCTTCGTGAGAAACACTCAGTTGAGATTACAGGGTGACACAATTTAAGAAAAACTTAGACCAATACAGTTCAGAGAAGAGCACAAAAATGGAAATAATTTTGCTTTTTGTTTCTTCTGAGGGGAAAAAGAGAAGGTTGAGGAGGGACATGATAGTCTTCCAGTATGTAAAGTGTTCTTAGAAGGATGATTAAAAGCTAATCAGACTCATTGGCAAAGTATGATTGTAACTGTAAGCTACATCAGGCTATATCAGGTACTGTGTTGCCTTTGGCAATGTGTAAACAGTTGGATGAGAGGAATGGTGAGGGGCTGAAGGAGCGGTGCCAACCCACAGGGTGGGTCAGTGCCAGGGAAGTGCTGGGGACCACCCAGCTTCTCACGTCTTGAGTTGAATGGGGGTGAGAATTTATGGCATAAATCCTGGTGACCTGCAGTGAATTAATTCCGTAGCTTTTAAAGGTCTCTTATAGTATCTGTGTTTTGCAGGGTTGCTTTGAAAACCTTAAGCAGTGTCAGCTGTGGCTGTTTGGAGACTTGTTTATGTGTCAATACGATTGCAGCTCTATTTGCAGTATTTCCCCACTCGTATTTTGGGTATCTCAGCTGGTCTTTGGCTAGAATCCCTTTGGAACTTTTTATACAAATTGTGACTAAATTGTCTCAGTCTTTTCATAATGATTTTCAATTCTTACTGTTTGTTTTCCCTACTAGAATACTTTTCTTTTTGCCTGTAGCAGGGACTATGCCCAGCTATACTCTGCTTCATCTCAATCTCCAGACCCTTTTCTACACATTTGCTGCCCAACCAGATGTTCCTTGTTTTCCGTTAATATGTATGATGTTACTTTCCTAAGCATGTTAGTATATACTTGACACTTTGTCTTCATAACTCTTTTAATTTATCAAGTTGATTATAATTCTACTTTGTATAATCATGATTCTATAAATCAGATGATGAATGGGTAAATGCTAACTTTAAAGACCATGTTCTTTACCACATTAAATATATATATGCACCCAGAATGTGTTCTAAATCATGCTTTGGAAGATAAATGTGTTTTCTAGTTATTCTTGGTTTTTTTTTCTTGCATAAGCTTATAAAAACCCCTTTTCAAAATCCTATAGTTGTATCTGTGAGGGAATATTGCCCATTTTGAAGCTGTGTTCTTAACTGGAAAACTGGGATGCAACAGAATGTGTCATATTCCTTAAGGAACGCTCTGTTTACAAGCTAGTAAACTTGAGGAGAATGTCAGGACTAATTGGAAAAACATGTGGATTTGAGTTCCTGGAAGAGCAATATTCTTCTTTGTGTGTGTATATATATCTATATGGAGTAGTCACAAACATTGCTACAAAGCTCTTAGTACCCAGAGAGTGTACTTTAAAGAAAGACTAGTAATAGTTTGTTCAATCTGAAAAAATAGGATTTTGTTGTCGTCGTCGTTTCAGATTCCTCTCTTAGGTTATTAACTATCAATTTTTCACTGTTATCTCAGTAGCCACTGCAGTAATTTTTTTTCATGAGAAGTTAGAGTCATGTCGTTTAAAATTATTCCAAGTAATTCAGCAGCCTGAAGACAGCACAGAAGTCGACACCGAGGACTAGGCAATGCATTTGAACTAGGAGCAGATGTTCAAAATCAGGGGAGGCTGATGCATCGTGTTTGAAAACTTTTCCTGTAACTTAAGTACTGTGAGCCTGAGATCGTGGTGCATTGACAGCTTTGTATAGCCCCGCCACGCTGGTGCATAGAAGCGTATAAACATTGCCAATGCTTTTTTTTATCCTAGATGGGACAGAAGTCCCATGTTGTTTATCTCCACAGAAGACTATGGTCCGTTATGAAGTGTGTTTCTCACTTAACTTATTTTCCATACGTTTTTTGTAGCAATGAAAGACTAAACCACAGTACCTCTTAAAATAATGCTTTGTGAGATGTCCCTACTGGGGCAGGGAGGTTGGGCCAGATGACCTCTAGAGGTCCCTTCCAGCCTAGAACATTCTATGATTCTATGATATTGGGTATGCACGAAGCTTTTAAACATTGCTTCTTTAAATCCGTATAAGGAAAAATGAAGAAGTTTTATTCACAAAGTTTGCTGCAAGTACTTGCAAGGATTTTGTGCACCTAAAGGTTGGTCAGTACCAATTGATGGAACTGATAGTCCACTCAAGGCAGTGGAAACCATCCTTGACCAAATTAGATTCAGCACTTTATCCATCTTTTTCATAGTGTTCCTCACTATTTCTCCAGATGTGACCATTTACACAAGTGTTGAGAGGACACTCTTAAGTATCTGTGATCTCGGGTATGTAAAACTTCATAAAAGTGCCTGTTTCTCATTGAAAGTCAGTTTGCTGAGGATGCTTTTCTTAAATGTACCCAGAGGCTTTTAAAGCACACTTATAAAACCCTGCACGCCAATTCATTCCTATGAATATTTTGGCTCAGGCTCTTAAATATGAAATTGATATTAACTCACTTTAACTATCACAATGAAAATGCTAACTCATCTTTTCTAGCTTCCTTAAAATTGTACAGGTTGATCAATAAAATACCTTGAAAGACTGGTTCTTCTAGGAAGTGAGCTGTGTACTAAGAGTGAAAAAGTATTTTTGATGTATGAGATGATATAAACAAGACTGAACTCTGTTTAAACAGGAAGATAAGATTTTTCTTGTATTTGCTGGCTAAATTTGTTTTGTATATATATAGGAAACACAACTGTGTATCACTAAAGTATCATATTACTTAACCTTCATTTTCTTAAGTGCTCAAAACTTACAGACTTATTTTTTGGGGATTCGAAAGTTAATGTATGTTTGCATTTTAACAGTACGTGTTGGTTTTTTTCTCTCTTGCCTGTAGAAGCTGGGATTCCCATATCCAGATGAGGGTTTCTCGGTGGGAAGTTGCGTACTACTTGCATTGAAACCAAAACACTGAATCACAGGATGGTAGGGGTTGGACGGGACCTCTGGAGACCATCTGGTCCAACCCCCTGCTAAAGCAGGTCACCCAGAGCAGGTTGGCAAGGATCACATCCAGGTGGGTTTGGAATCTCTCCAGAGAAGGAGACTCCACAACCTCTCTGGGCAGCCTGGGCCAGGC
>JAVSBS010018586.1:26571-58465 GCA_033124195.1 Coracias cyanogaster | reverse complement strand
CACCGGGAGAGGAGGCGGAGGAGGGGGGGGCCCCGGTCCGGCCCCGCCTGCCCCCAGCCCTGCCCGGCCCCCTCCTGCCGCCCACCCCCGTCTCTGGTGGGCTCAGCCCCGGCGCAGCCAGCCCCCGCTCCTCCCTTCCCAAAAAGCGGGGGGTCCAAGGGGTTCGCACCGCCCGGCGCGGTGCACCGGAGCCCGCCGGCCCCGCGCTGCGGGGCAGGGGAAGCCCCTCTGCCCGCTCCCGCCTGGCAGCATCGGGGGAAACCACGGGGGGCTTCAGCCCCCGCCCCCCCCAGGCTGCCACCACCCCGGGGGTCACCTCTGCCCAGGGCCGAGGGGGGGACACGGGGCTGCTGCGCACCCCGCGGGGCTGCGACCCTGCGATGGGTCCCCCCACGCCCTGGGGACGACGCAGCCCCACAGAGACCACGGCCAGGGGCTGGCCCCGGGGTCCCGGCACCCTCAGCACCCGGCGGGGCTCGTCACCTCCCCCCGGGGGCTGCAAACCCCTGGGGCTGAGCCCTCGCCGGCCCCAGCCCTGCGCGGCAGGATGGTTACAGGAGCCAGATTTGGGATTCAGCAGAGCCCAGCCCCGCAGGGATGCCCTGGTCCAAGGGGATTAAGGGATTGCAGGGCGCAGGGACCCGTGGTTCCTGGAAAGGCAGCAAAGCCCTGGACCCTACAAGGCCACCAAGCAGAGCCGGACGAGCATTGGCTGAGGCGGGCGGGAGCGGGCAGCTGGCAAAAAGGCAGGGAAAAGGTGACATCCTTGCTCGCCTGGCCAAAGGGGTGGCAGTGAGGGAGGGGGCTGCAGAGGCACCCCCTGCCTGCCCCGTCCGACCATGGCCCCGGCTCGCTCTGCCCTTGGAGCTTGGGGACGGAGAGAGCTGTGTCCCGTGTCCCCAGCTCCAAGCTACATCCCCAGGAAGCACAGAAGAGCTCCCAGGAAGCCTTTCCCCAGCCAGTGCCCGACAGGACACCCCAGGGACCCTGCCGCCCCCCCGTGCCCCGCAGCAATGGCCCTGCATCCCTGGCCCCGCACCCTGCTGCTCGCTCAGACCTGGCCCTGCCAGAAGCTTCAGGGATGGTGAGGTGAGCCCCGGGGGACTCGGCTGTCCCCATACCCCCTTTCTCACAGCCCTGCTGCTGCTCCCCAAGGCCAGGCAGGCCAGCGGGAGCCCACAGAGACCTTTGTGCCATGTGTCCATGGCAGGGAGCAAATGTCCCCACGACGGAGCAAAGCCAGCTCACCTGAGACGGGCTGGTTCCCACCACAGAGAGCCACTTGCACTGGGGTTATTCGGTGCTTGGATTTGGCTCAGGTCCTTGGCTGGTCTGGTGAGTCTGGTCCCGAGTCTCTGCTAAAACCTCGCATTCGCCTTGGGTCTTGGAGGCCAGGACCCTCCCCACAGCTCCTCTGCCTGTGGTGGTAGCGAGGGCACCCGCCACATCCCGATGGTTTTATATACACAACCCCCGGCATCTTCAACTGCAGCGGGATCTGGAAGCATCTAGCTTGGGAGGATGGCTCCTCGGCCCCTGCACGGATCACTTGGGACAGGACGGATCACAGAACCCCAGCGTGGCGAGGGTTGGAAGGGACCTCTAGAGATCATCTCGTCCAACTGCCCTGCCCCAGCAGGTCACCCAGAGCAGGGTGCCCAGGCTCACATCCAGGCGGGGTTTTGAAACTCTCCAGAGAAGAAGACTCCACCACCTCTCTGCGCAGCCTGGTCCGAGCTCTGGCACCCTCACAGGTCCATCTGCACTTCTGGCAGGGGACAGGAGCGAACAACCCCAGGCCCCCACCACCGTCCCGTGCTCCCACGGCAGCGCGGGTCACTCACCGCCCCCAGCCCCGATCCCAGACAGGAGGCAGCACACCCACGTCATCTTCAAAATAAAACTTTATTCATTCGGTAACAAGAACATTGAATCTGCACATCAGTGCACGAGTTCACATTTAAAAACAGCTGAGCACATCGGTCATAGGTCTTTAGGGGGAAAGGGGACGATCCCAGCCACCAAGGCAGGTCCGGGAGGGGCAACAGAAGTGGTCCCCTCCCCGGTTGCCCCTCCACCGCCAGCCGTGCCCGAGGCCTCGGCTCCAGCACACGGTGTGACCGGGCTGCTCGGCCACGGGCGATCCCTACAAACCAGCGCATGGACATCACATCTCCAGAAAGGAAAATAAAAGGCACTGGCACCTTCTTTGGTGCCAACAGAGATGTCTGCAGCGCGGGCGGGCTGTTAGCACCTCTGGCAGCACCGCCGGAGGGTGACCGAGAGCCCTCTGCCCAGCCCGGCCCCCTCCCGTGCCAGGCCAGCGCCTGCCTCTGCCCCACGCCCGCGAGGGCCCCAGGGGTCCCTCCCGTAGGGAGAAGTGGGGGGCTCTGCGAGGAGCTGGGACCAGATTAAGGCAGGACGCACCACGACGGGAGCAGGGGACCTGCGGCGGGTACGGCTTCCTCATGCCACCGGGCTGGGAGAGCTGCGGGGGGCTCGGGGGTGCCCATGATGCCCACAGCAATTCCCAGCGGCTCGCTCCTCCCAGCAGGTCCCCGGAGCAGCCAGAGCCAGGCGGGATAACTTCCCCCAGGCCTTTGCTGGCAGAGGGACGTGGAGCTAATCCCAGCCCTGCTTAACATCCAAGTGAGCCAGAAACGTCACCTTCTGCCCCTCCCGCCACCCGCTGGGACCTTGCCTCCTGGAAAGGGCTGGAGGAGGAAGAGATTTGTACATGTTACAACTTCTCAAGCAGACCGGACACACGCACGCACACACACACACACCGTCGAGTGCAACAGAACGCAGTGTAAAAACCAGTTTCACGCACACGCTATCCGTTTGTGCAAGGCTCACACGTTACAGTACAGCCGGAGATGGGGCGGGCAAAGGGGGGGCGATGGCCGAGATATTGTACAGGAGTCAATGTAAACAATAAAGCGTCCTCCAAGAGGGCTTTGCAAGAGACCAAAGGAACAGTTGCTTTGTACAAAAATGCCCTTAAAACAATACGTTTCTCCTAAACCCTCTCTATCAGCAAGGCTTGGCAGCTGCTGAGCACCCTGGAGGTGCTGCTCCTTCCCACTGGGGGAAGATGCTGCTCAGCAGGTCACAAGAAGCTCTCATGGGGAAGACCAGGAGCGAGCCACCACTTGCACATGAGCTACCTCCATGGAGAACTAACAACCATCCCCAGGCACAGACCTTTGATGCTAGGGGCTTGGTGGCTTCATTGCCCAGGCACTGGACAAGGAGGACCCAGGACCCCCAGAGAGCTGCATGGGATGTGTCCCTCCAGCCCATTCCCCTTTCTGCCCTCCAGGTCAGAGCCTCCAGACCTCCAAGGCCTTCATAACTCTGCAAGAGAACCACCTTCCCTGACTCCCTCCACCTGGCTGCAGGCTTCCCAGAGAAAAACCACAGTTGTGCTGAGCCAGACCCGAGGACAAGGGGACAGCAAAGCCCCTCCACTGCTCTCCTTGGTTGAAGCACCTGGACAGCACCAGAGTATTGGAAGGAAACAGCATTTCTGGTCTGCATGGAAGAGCCCTCCTATAGGGTATTTCTCCTGAGATGAAGCTGAGCAAAGAAACCCGATCTCTCTCCTCCTCCTCCTCCCTTCTCAAGGGAACAAATTATACACAAGGCTTTCCCCTCCCAAGCAGATCCTTGTCACCAGGACACATTGCCAGCCAAGCATGCTCCCTCCAACGCAGGGCAGGCTCGGTGGCAGCCCATCCCTTCTGCCTGCGGAGGGGCAGGCAGACATGTCCCTGGGGTCAGGAATGGGGGGCAGAGGGGTCTGGTGAGCTTTGTGGGGGAGGTGAGGACTGAACTTGTCCTTCACAAGATGACACTAGCCACTTGGCCTTTCCACAGCGCCTGCCCGGCTCTGAAGCCAGCTGGAGCGGGCTAGCAAAAGCCAAATGTCTTTCAGCGTCCCAAAGAAGTATCTGGCCTCCTGGGCCAGGGGCTGGGGTGACTGCTAGCGACTGAAATGGCCTGGCAGGACGTGCTATTTGACCCAGGACAGGGCCCTGCTGGGCTACTCCGGGCTGCGCTCCAGCCTGCAGCTAGCACAGGTGACAACTCCCCCAGGAGAGCTCAAGCTCCTTGGAAAGGGAGGGATGAAGTGCATGTTGCTGCTGGAGAAGGACAGACACGATCATGGCCCCGTGCCCAAGCTGTGGGCACACGGGCTCTGCAGGGCAGTGCAGGAAGGCCCCTAGGAGCTACAGGAGAGCAGTGAGGTGGGGCTACCTTGCAAACTGCTGAACTATCCTCTGCTGCAGAGAAGCTGGGGGGTTACAGACACCCCTTCCCCAGGGCAGACGCACGCTGCTTCCCAATACTCCACAGTACTCTGGTGCCATGGACTCCTCTCCCAGCTCAGGATGAGCTTGTCCCATCAGAGCCCACCAAGCTCTGCAGCATCAGCACTGCTTTCTAGACATGGCCTTGGCTGTTGCTCCTCCCACACCACATCCTCTCCATGCTGGGCTTTCAGCAGCTGGAGCCATTCTGCATCTTCTCTCTGCTCTGCTCCTCCCCAGAGGGCAGGTCTGGGCCAGAGCCAAGCACCAGCTCAGACAGATCCTGTGCCACAGACCTGCCACAGGGCTGAGGACAGGACCCAGAGCTCTCCTGCCATGGCCAAGAGCCTTTCTCTCTACTCCTACAGCACACGTACAATTTGCTGACACACATGGCTGGAAACAAGGAGGTTTGATCTAGCCCAACTGCTCAGGAACCATAAAGTAATTTGCTGAAATTTGGAGCAGACCTTTCAAACACAGGTTCTCTGGGGAAGCAAGAATCTGCAGAATGGCTCAGAGCAGTCAATGGCTCCCCATGGCCAACTGGCACTTCCAAAACCCAGTTTCCAGTGGGAGGGAGATGGGCAGATATGCAGTTGTCCTCCCACAGTGGGGTAATGGGGTTCAGGCAGGACTGGAGAAGGGACACATTTGGCAAAGGCTGGCACCGAGGCTCACTTTTGGAAAGGGAAGACAGCTTACGGTGTCAAATCCACTCCCATTTCTGTGCAGATTACAACAAACAGCACTGAGTTTGAGTAAGGTGGTTTTGTTCCAGTTTACAGAATGCAGTCCTGCCTTTTCTTTTTTTAAAAAAAACAACCATAGAAACCACAAAAAAAAAAAAAAATCTATATAAATACCATATATACAATTTAGGCAAAAAGAAAAAAACTTCCAGAAAAGATCCTCCCTCCAGGTTGAGCGTTAGGAGTGACAGCAGAGAGGACAAAGCTTCG
Organism: Coracias cyanogaster; assembly: GCA_033124195.1. Classification (NCBI taxonomy): domain Eukaryota; kingdom Metazoa; phylum Chordata; class Aves; order Coraciiformes; family Coraciidae; genus Coracias; species Coracias cyanogaster. The sequence continues at coordinate 53,187 of JAVSBS010018586.1, read as the reverse complement.
CCTTCAGTAGGGGCAATACGGCGTGTAACAATGACAACGGGTTTGGGAGCGACCAGAAATGCCCGTGAGCACGGCCGAGGGGAGAGGAAAACTCAGGCAGCACAAGATGAGAAGAGCTTTTGGCGGAGGGGAGAGGACAGATGATATGGCCATGAACTTGGAAGGCCCACAGCAGTATTCAAGTAATGGGAGGGTTAAAACCCTAACGAGGCGTTTGTTTTAAAAGAACACGCTGACTTTGGGGGTTCTCCTCCTCTCGCCCTCGGAGAGGTGAGCTGGGCTGCTTGTGGAGGAGCTCTGCTCCAGTTCACCACAGAATAGGGGAGTCCACATGTCTCACCCCAGGAGGGGAGCACTGATCCCAGTGCCAGGCTGCCCGGCCTTTCCAGAGCCCGTCCGTCAGGAGGATTTACCTCTGTGTGCTCCTTTCGGGGATGCACAAACCGAGCCAAGGGGGTTTGTCCTAAAGCAGCTTTGTGAGTGATCTGCCAGCATCATGGAGTTCCAGTTTGCAGAAATAACAGTAAAGCCAAACACAGGGACCTTGGCACAGCCTTCACATTTATGGGGGTTCTGACCCCAACAACTGCCCAGCACCATTCAAGGCATGGGGAAAATTCAAGTTGGGAACTAGGATCTGGTTCTAAGCAAAACTCCACCTTGCCGAAGCAAGCCAACGGCAATTTTTGCATGATAAAGGTGTTCTTTTAAAACAAACTAACATAAAAAAAAAAAAAAAAAAGAGAACATTTGAGGTTACCCAAGTTAAAAAAAAAACAAACAAAAACAAACCAACAAAACTTTAAAAAAAAAACAAACCCCAAACAGTCCTGCAGTCAGAGTCACACACAGAAGAACCAACCCACACCTACATGCGCCAGGAACAGTAAAATGACAATATATATAAAATTAACCAATAAAGTGCATGTTCCTTATATTACACCTGCCCCTTGCATGAACGCAACACCACGGGTTCTCGGTAAGAAATCACAGCCGAGGGCTCAGGATCACATAGTATTGTAGAGGGGATTGGTTGTCCGCTTTTTATCATTGGTCTTTTTGAGCCTCCTCAGAGGGTGAGTTCTCCCGTGCTGCTGCCGGGGTGCAACAGGCAGACCTGGAGCCGGAGACAAGGAGTCCAGGACTTGCACCTGGAGCAGCGGAGGACCCTCCTCGGAGCTAGTCCACGTCGGATCTGCGCTGGAAAACAAGCTCTGCTGGCTGGAGCCACACTCTTTGGCGTACTGAGCTAGCGGCCTCTCCACCGGCTTGCTCTGGGCAATGCACTCGGCTGTTCTGAGCTGTTCCACAAAATGCTTCGCGGGCTCCGGGGAGGAAAGGCGATGCTTCCCGCACGCGCTTCCCGAGCCCCTCTCTGACCTCCCCCCGCGAAAGCCTCGACCCAGGGCAACGCAGGTGAGAAGTACTGGGTTGGCATCGGAAGAGGCTGACTGCCTCTCACATAAGTCATCCTTGGAGAGGTCCAGGCAGTCCAGTTTGGCCAAGGACGCCGAGCGTTTCATGTGGGAGGGCGTGGTGAGTCCCGCGTGCCGGATCCGAGTCTCTATTTCCTTCGCTCGCTGCTTGACCAGCCTGGGGCTGTTGCTGCGTTCCTCCACGCTGTGGCTGCTGGAGCTGTGGGGGAGGCTGTAACACAGGAAAGAGATGTCCAGAAGGTCCATGTTTTCGGTGTGTTGACTGGTGAAGTCCTCGTCGCTCAGCTGCCTCGAGGTGCTGGCACCTGCGCTGCAGGGAGGGTTGGGCCTGTCCCTGAACAGGAGAGTCACATCTCCCTCAGTGCCACATGGCGTGACTGGCTCGTTGTCCGTACCCGTGCTCTGCTCAGTGACGCCTTCCAGGTGAATTACGTAGGGGTGAGAAGAGTGATCTAGGCTGGCTGAAGGTGTAGAGGTCACCTGAGCAGAGGGAGAAGCAGCACCGAGGTGAACAGATAACCCACCACCTTCCTCGCTGGGGCTGCCCACAGTGGAGGTGGCCTGTTTGTGTACCGCGTGCTCCGGCAGCGATGGATTCACCAGCGGCAGAGCTCTGAGACAGGTCGGTGCCTTTTCTGAGCACAGCGAAGGGTTCAAGTTTTCATCTAAAGACAGGATGGCCGTGGCCAGCTCGCCCTGCTCACAGCTTGTGTTGGGGTGCTCTGTGGACTTGACCGTAGGAGAGTATTCGATGATTTCAATTCTCTTTGGAAGGAAGGAGGGCAGGGACGGCTCCTCTGTCCCATCAAAGGAGACCACTGTCCTGCACTCTTGTGCCGTTCCCTCCTGCCCCGGGCTGGGCTCTGCAGGCAGCTCTGCCCCAGGAGGCAGCAGCAGCTCCTCTGCATCCGCACCCTGCGCCTTGTCACCCTCTGGAGCCAGTTCCAGGGATGGCTCCTCGCTCTTCCCCCGTGGCAGGAGCTCGGCAGCAGGAGAGTCGTTCCTGGAGTTCTTGCGGGTTGGCAAAATGCAGACTGGGGATGCGTGCTGGTGCTCCTGCTCCTGCCTCAAGCGCTCCTCGAACTCCAGGGTGGCTCGTCGGACAGAGCCGGGGCACCACTTGGGCTCAGGGTTGATGGAGCCACAAGGCCCTTGCTGCTCCCCACCAGGGCTGCTTTCCTCCAGGTCTGATGTACCAGAAGATGGCTGCAGCAGGGGAGCAGCGTCTTGCTCAGCTTGCAGAGGCTCCTTCTCCTTTTCCTGGTGTCCAGCACAGGCTTCTTCGCTCTGTTCAACCCCCTCCGATGCCCAAATTGCCTCCACTGGCAGGTCGTGAACCGTGTTCCTCTTTGGTGTCTGGGTGAGGTTGGCTGCAGCCTCTCTCTGCTGGGCAGGTCCTGCTCCTTGGTTGATTGACTCAATCTCTGTGATAATTTCCTTCACAGAAATAGCATTTTCCGAGTGGGATCTCGTGAGATGGCCTGTGCTGGGCAGCTCGGGGACCTCCTGCAACACAGAAACAGGAGAATTAAAGTGGATCAGCTGTGCTGACATGGAGCAAATGGCAGCAGCTTAAAGGAAATGTGGGTTCAGGTCCCCAAAGGGACAAAAAGTGCCTGTGCCAGTGTGCGGGGATAGATTACAAGTGCAGTGATCACTAATGGAGAAGCATTATTGTCTCCGGGATGGCATTTAACATATTCCAGATTGGATTTTCACCTAGACTGAAATTTAAGAACTTATTTAATTGCCATGAAATCCAAGGGAAATTTAGCCTTTAAAAAAATAAAGTCTAGTTAACAACAGCAAAAAATTCCTAATGCTGCTAAAAGAACCGTTTTGAACTGAAAATGTGAAAGATGCTGCTCACGTAAGGGAGTGAAGCAAAGTACAGCATAAAGAATGACCGAGCGCTGAAACGCTCTCGTTTCCCAGAGGAAAACGGCCCATCCACACAGACACTCTTCCTGCCAAATCACTGGAGAGAGTGTTGGCCTATTATACTTGGAAGAGCCTTATTGCCTCACATGGAGATGGAAAAGATTCAAGCAATGCAGCGTGGAATTTAAATAACAGAGGCTCCCAGAAACTGATGGCCCCGGACATCATCAATCTCTGGGAGAGTCCCACAGGGTGGAAAGCAATTATAAGAGAAAAGGTACCTCAATTCAGAGGTTACTAAATTTTGTCTGGAACATCTCTCTACCCAGGAGAGAAGTGAGCCATGATGTCCCTGATCCCATCACCCCAGGCCTGGCCATGCTCATTCTTTTCCTCCAGCAGTGGAAGCTCCACATTTGCCTTGATGGACTATCCCAACGCTGGTGCTTCCCAAGCAGGGAAAGGAGCCAATTTTACCCCATTCTGTGGTGGATTTCTCGAGTCAGATAAATGCCCGTGCAGGTCTGGGATGCTGGCTGGCCTGGGCTGTTCAGAGAGCGGGTCAAGTCCCACCTATCTGCTCTCCTGATGCAAAACTCAAAAATAAGTTTCTCATGAGAACAGCACAGCAGGCCAGGTCAAGGTCGACTCAGCCAGTGTCCTGCCACTGCCAGCAAACAGATGTTTAAGGAAAAAGTGCAGAAAAGGGCAAGTATCTAAAAGTGAAGAAAAAGGGGAAGCCCTGGTCAGTGAAAGCCAGGATCAGAAAATCCCCCATCCACAGCAACCACACAGCAAGAGAACTACCTGCAAGTAGGTTCAAGCAGCAGTTCCTAAAAAAAAACAAAGCAAGTTATTTTAACCTTTTGTGGTTCTTCATCTGTGGAAGAGTCATCTGATGCCTGAGGAGAGTTTCCAGAGCTGTTCCTTTGAGCATCCGCAGCCCCATCCGCAGCAGGCAGCACTTCCAGCACAGGCACCCTGGAGACTCCGTTCCTTCCACTCCCTTGCTCCTCCATCCTGGAGTGGGAGCAGGTGCGCGACCGGCTCTCCTGGGAAAGCTCCACAAATTTCTCCAAAGCGCTGAAGAAATCAATCCTGTCTGTACTGAGGTCTGTCACTTCAGGCTGGGGATTCTGTTGGAGACTTGGGGAATTTCGGTTTGGGGATTGGGGAAAGTCTTTTAAGCACGAAGTGAATTCTTCCATGGGAACCAAGTGCACGTTCATATCAGGCTTAAGGGCATCTTTTTCTAGATCGTCCACTGTCAAATCAGGAAACTCTGAAATTTCTAAGGGGTGCTGGAGTTGCATTAAGGCCTCAGAAGCATGGCAGTTATCTGGGGGGACCGAGTCTACACAACATCCTGCTGTATAGCCATTGATATTGTTCAGGTTCAACTTGTCCTCCATCTGCTCAGCACGGAAGTCTCGACATGTAAACTCTAGGTGGATCTCCTCCTTCACACACATCTCCTCGATCGTGTTTGCATCCTCTGGGAGCTGCTGCTCCCTGTCCAGATCAGCCGAGTAGATGGGAGACATCGGCTGCTGGTTGTCATTCGTCTTTGCCTCCGAGATCTGGTCGGCTGAGGTGGTGATCTCCTTTTTGTTCAGCTCCAGCCCAGACTTGCAGATGGGCTCGTGATGGTCCGAGAGGTCACTGTCTGAGTGCGAGCGCCACAGTTTATTATGCCGCTGTTTGCTGATAGGAAGAAAAGCAAATGAAAACATTGAGTGGTGTTTTCACATACCAGAGCCAGACCCACCTTGTTGTAAGAGGATGCAACCTTCACGAAAAACTGTGCCAGATACTGGAGTCACTGACCACAACTGCAGCTTCACCTGAACAGTTCAGGGCCAAACTTGCTGCTGGAGAAGCTGATCCAATAACAAGTCACCTCCCAGTAGCTAAACCGACACTGTTCTGCTCCACACACATGTACTCCCCAGCAGTATTTTATCAGTCTGCTCAACAAATGCAATGGTTAACTGACTACAGATTTTGGGCCTCTCAGCCAGCAAGCACTTCTCCATTTGCTAGCAGGTGAGCAATGACACAAGAGACAGAGTCCCTAGTCCTGGACATAAGTGGATGGTGGACACTGAATAAAATGTAGTTTTTCTTGTGGCTCCTTCTTTGAACAGCTTCAGCAATCAATAACTGGGCTCTCGTAACCAAAGGGCAGGGTGGAGTGAGTGGATGTGGGTGTGTGTAAAAACCAGAAGACGTCCTCAACAGTCAACAAGCAGCCCAAAACACCATCTTTCTTTCACAGGAAGGAAGTTCAAGAGTTCTCCAGGTCTTGGAAAGCCCCTTTAGGCAGGTCTGAGACAAGGCCAAGCAATTGCCAGTGGCACTGCACCACCTTCCCTGTCTCCTCCTGCCAAAAATCTCAGCCCGTGCCCCCAGGCTTACAGAGAGCAAAGGAGACAACTTCTCAAGTGGAGCCACACCAGCCAACCATGTCTGCAAAGGCTTTGCCGAGTGACCATGGCCACAGGGCTGTGCTTCCACCGTTTGCCCCTAGGAGGAGAGCAGATACCACAGAAATGTCCTTGGATCTGCAGGAGACCTTGCAAAACCTCTCCAGTCCCTTGCTGGTGTGAGCAGGCACTCCCAGACACATCCATTGTCTGCAGTAAGTTAATTAACAGATGCTATTGAACTAATTACAATCTACCACGTTAGTTGTGGGTGCCCAACAGCTAGGGAAAACAATCCGTCACAGATTTAGCTTTCCAACCCCATAACCAGCTACAACCTTCATGTACGACATGGGGCAGAATCAGGTCCCTTCAGAGGAGAGGAGGGTCAAGACTAGAGGCCAAAACGCATCGCTCTGGTGTGCATGTGCTCTGCCTCTAATGGGTTTTGGAGCAAAGCTTGACACTGGCAGCAGAACCAGGCTCGTCCACGAAGCAGGTTGTTTCTGAGGCTCTGTAGGAGATGCCAAAGATTTCCCATGTTTCTGCTCACATAACCTAGAGAGAAGTTGTTGATGTTTTCTGAGGGCACCTCCTACCCTGGCACTTCAGTGCTCTAATCCAGTGCTCTGCTGCGCTTCTGATCTGGAAAGTCAAAATTACCCTTGTGCATGAACAAAACAAACGTGCCAAGCACAGCCTTGATCTGAGAACAAAACAGCCGCCAACAGCCTCTGGGAGAGGTGTATTGTGTTCGCTTTTAATCTCACACTTCCTCCAGTCTGACTACCTGCAAGAGATGCTAAAAGCAGGGTCAGAGAACAGGAGTCCACATCCCCTCCTACAGCCCACAGCCACTGCTTGACTTTCCCGAGCAGCATTCCCGGTACCAGGGAGAACAGCCCATGGCAGCCCAGGCATCTGGTGTGCCAGGGACCAAGCAAGGTCTGGGGCAGCCCCGGGGCTGGCCAGCTTGTGTTCACACCAGCCTTGGACAGGAGCCCCTCACATCTCCCACCACGCTGCAGCCAGCTCTCCAGGCTCTGGTATAAAACCACTGCCGTAGATTCACAAGTTGCATGTAGGGGATCCCAAACACTGTTTTCCTGTAACTTACAGCTAACAAAACAAACAGGGCTGGCTCAGCCTTTCTGTGTCCATCACCAGAGGAAGGGGACAGTTTAACTAACCCCAGGAAGCATGACAGTCTCAAAGAGCAAAACACGCTTGTTGTTGTGACTAAAAGCAGGCAGAGGGTTTTCGTTTTACGGCTGGAAAACATATCCCAGTTGCTACAACCCCAACACAAAACCGTAACTAGATAGCGCAAGCACATGGCTGCCCTCACATACCTTCTCTCTGAAATCGGAGCAGTCACATGAGCGTGAATCTGTTGGGTTTTTGTTTTTGTATTTTTTTTTTTTAACCTGTCCTGGAATACCACAGCAATAAACAAGGCACCAGAGGACAGAGAGCAAAGCTAAATAACACAGAGAAGAAAGAGGAAATAAAACTGTTCGGAGCTGAGAAAGGAACTGCACAAAGAGGGACGGTTTCTGCAGCACAGAGAGGCCATTCCTTGCTTCAGTGAAGCTTCATTTACTGCAGGCTTTTCAGTCCTACACGCAGAGATGTAATGCACTGCTCTTGCATTTTTTAAAGCCTCACAAGTAATCCTGTTCATGCCATTGTACGGGGACTTAGAGAGCAGGTCAGGAGCCGTGGTGTACTTAAATGGGAGAGGAGCCACACACCATAGAAATGATGGCAGCAAGAAAGATTTACCTCCTGAAAAATAAATTACTGGAAGACAGCAAAAAAAAAAAGCCAACATCTGTAACCAAAATGTTTGTACAGGGCGGCTTTGGAGATGTGCCACCAACTACAGACTACCTAAAGCAACTGCAGGGCTGAGGGCCTGAAGTAGTGATACAGCAGCTGCCACCAGCCCAGGGCTCCTCGCAGGTGTTCACCGACCTGTTGCAAAGGGTGTTGTTGTGTTCTTCACGTCTAAAAAGCTTTTTTGCCTCCATTCAGTCTACCCCAGTGAGATCTCATTTCCCAGTCTGCTCAATGCTACACAGCACCCCAGAGTTAAGCACTGACCTTTATTAACTGGTGCCAGCAGCATGTTTGGTGTCACGCGGCACCAAAGGCAGGTGTGGTGTCTGTCTCAAAGGGTTTCAGTCCAGAAGAGCACAATTTCTTAAAATATCTATTCCACTGTGATCTATCCTGAGATTCGATACTACTTGGCTGCTTTTTCAGAGAGAAAAAGGGTCATTATGGCAGTTACCATTTGGGGAGCAGGGGGAGAGGGAGGCAGGCACAGAGGACAGCGTGGAGGACAAAGATCCTACGGGTGCACCTGACCAGGGAACAAGCTGGGAGGAGCCCTCAGGTTGCTAATCTGCGCGGAGGAGAGAGGAAGCACACTTTAGTGACAGGAGGAGCTTACACCAGGGGTTTGGTGTAAAAACTGGGAACCCAGACCTGGCCCAGCAGCAGATTGCTGGGAGCAAGTGGAGAGCAAAGGAGGAACAGTAAGTCATTAGCACAGAAAAAGAGAAGGGAGGTCTTTGCAAGTGGACAGGACAGACCCAAAAGGGATAAAATTCAACAAAGGACAGAGGTGAGAAGTGTGCCCTAAAGAGAGCACATGAGTGCCTGGGCTGCTGTAAAGAACAGCATAAGGCAGGCACCTTTCAACAACACCAAGCAACTATGAAATAATTACTTTGGTCAAAACTCCCTAAGAGCCACCTCCTGTGGCAGGAGGCTCAGCTTGGGTAATTCTGCTTGCTTCAGGTCTGCTTGCTGGCAAAGCACACCAGGATCCTAAGCAAAAGACCGTAATCTGGCGAAACACAGAGTATCACTACCTCCTCCAGCTGACCACGTGAAGACATTGCTTAACACGGCTTACAAGTGAGTTTCTCAGAAACGCGCAACATCTATGTCTTTTTGCTAATCAGGCGATGGGTTTGGGATTACACCACACTTGCCCATACCCAAGCCCAGCTCCAGACCAGCCTGAGGACTCCACGCAGGAATAAACATGGCTGTTGCAATGCACAGAACATCCTGTCCCCTCCCCTAACACCAACACTTACCCAAGGGATCTAAATAAAACCAGACCAGCTGTTGAGGAGGGGCATGTTCAACAGGGAACTGTAAGGCTGAGACAAAGCGAGTTCCCTGCCAAGCGATGTTACAAGCAATAGAGACATCGCTTCTCTCTGCTGGAGTCTGCACAGTTCTGAACGCTGCCTTTGGATGGCAGTTCATGGGATGCTACTCTCCAAAAAAGAGCCATCCTAGAAGCCAAACAGCTTGCTAAAAGCTCTTTATTACACTCAATTTTCTCAGGCTCAGCTGAGATAACCCATGAAAACAGAGCACTATCTTTCCCAAGACAATCACGAGCTTACACAACGCTGTGATGGAAGTTCTAATTAAAATAATGGAGTCAATCATTTAAGCGTTATGCTTTAACATGGGTAATCAACATCATTCCTTCCACTCACCTGGCCAGCAGGATCCCTTGGTATTCCTCCAGCTGCCGCATAAAGCTGGGGTTGGGCTTGGTGACAGTGCGCCGCTCCTTCACGTAGTCGTAAGCCCTGTCCAGGTTCCAGCCGTACTCCTTCATGGCGTAGGCGATCACCGTGGATGCTGAGCGGCTCACTCCCATCTTGCAGTGCACCAGACACTTAGAACCATTTTTTCTGAAGCAGGAGAAAGACAAGAGAGGATCATTAAATAGAAAACATGGCCTCTGAGAAGCTTAAGAAAATAGCAACTTCTTTACCAGAGCATTAGCAAACGCATTTTCAACACTGTGGCCACAGTTCAAGTCTCGGATGTGATCTGATAATCCAATTTACAAACTGGAGCAAGACATAGAAAGTGAAGAACAAGGTCTTAATACTCTTAATAGATTTTGTTGCAACAGCTCTTCGGAAGCCTTTATCGCAAAGTGGACAAACATCAGTTATTTGCAGATTTATGAAGACTGCTAAAGACTAATGTGGCATCCTTGACCTCAACCCACTGGTATCAAGCAGTATTCCGAATAAAAAGGGCATCTATTACAGAAACATGGCGCTACCATTCAGAAACACATCCCTGGAAGATACTGAGCGGTCTCTAGCACAGAGATATTCTTCTACTGCAAACCTCTGACAGCATATTATTTGGTTTGGCAATTGTCTGAACAAAACCAACGTTGCCTTCGTCAGGGGTGTGACACCCCACCTAGCTCCCATCCACACCTCTTCAGGCACCGGCAGGTCCAAATGCAGCCAGAAGCTCCAGGGACCAACCCAGCAGATTTTTCCTGAGAGCACCATTTCTTAGGACTGCCTCTAGGTAGAAAGCTCACTCCCCTGCCCTGTTTATAATAGTCCTTTACTCTGGTACCTGCCCAAATGTGAGTGGAAAAGACCCTCCTCGTGGCTGGAGGCAGAGAGCTCAAATGACGGCTGCAGTGCAGCACCCTGCTGTTATCAGATGGAAAATCCTTCAGCTTTGATTCATTTTTCCTCATTGAAGGCAAAGCAAACAGTGCCTTTGAGTGCAACGAGCGGCTACTCTGCTTGGTGAGGCTGCTAAAGAGCCTGAAAGGGCAGCCAGAACTCTGCTCCAAGGAATTAAAACACATTTGTCTGCTGTGAAACACGAGGAGAAAGGCTACGGCCCGTCTCTGTGAACTCCGTGCGCCGGGCAGCGTTGGCATGGAGCAGGCTGAGAGAACCTGGGTTTGGCACCTTCAAAGCTCTCCTTTAAGTGCTAGGTTTTCTGGATTGCCAGACACATGAAGCTCCTACAGGACAAACCAAGAGGCCGCAGAGCACACACAGTCATGTGCCTCGACAAGCTCAGACCTCAGCTGCCTGAGCCTGTGCCTGCATCCACACTCCCCGGACGCTGAGAGACGTCTGTGCTGTTCGGGGCATGCTGGCCACCGCAGCCTTTAGACTGCTCTAAGACTTCCTCAACTTTGCAAATCAAAGTAGTCAAAATAATGGAAATGCTTTTCGTGATTACCCCCACCCCCCCAAACACAACAAGCAGACAGGGCAAAGAAGGGGGTACAATAATTGCCCCAATTTGGAAGATTATTAACTTACATCACCTCATACACAGTTCTGAGGCCTGATTGTTTAAACCCCCATGGAACATATTCTGGGCAGGAGACTGCTTCTGAGGATGACAGCAATTCAAAATAAATACTTAAGGGAATACAAAGGTGTCTTTTAAAGAAATCATCTTAAATAAACTCTTGAGTCATACTCAAGTCAGCTTTTAAAGGCTATGAGAAATTGCAAGCACCAGCTACGATTAAGAGATAACAGACTTCTATAATGGAAATAATATTTTAAAGGCAACATATGTCAATCTGCTTTCTGACCAGTTTTCCCTCAAGAAAGCTGTTGAATTGACTGGAGACAGCTCGTATAACTGAGATGCAGTTCTCTGCAGTAAAAAGGCCCTACTTTCAGCATCCGCTATCAGATTACGCACTGTGACTGACAGCTTGGAGACCTACACAGGCACTTACTTCTGTGAAAGGGAAGAGTTTGCTTCGGAGCATTACACTACAAGAAATCACTTCCAGACTGTGGGCTTCATTGTACAACCTCAAAATGCAGGGAACAAGTTATGTTGGTGCTTGGCTTATAAGGTTTTGCTTCTTACTTTTGTTAGACCCTGCTCGATTTGTTCCTGCCCTTTCATCCCACCAGCACCTCTGCTGATCCCTGCATTTCCCAAGCAGCAGGCAAACTGTTAACTCTGGTACAGGAATGATCTCCTTCACTGCTTGCCTGGACTGCGACTAGGCAGAAACCCCTCATGAGTCCTTCCTGCTCCTTGTACAAGCACCAGCAAGAATGAAAATTTGTGGAAGGCAACTCTAAAGCTTAGACAAACTACAAAATGAAAACGCTTTGATCCCAGGTAGACAAGGAGGAAAAGTAGTTAAGAAAATCAGTAGGAAAATATAAAATGCTTAGTACGCATCTTCTAAATGTGTTTGTTCTGTTCTAGAAAAGACTTACTTTGCCTTGGAGATGAATTTGTAGGTATCATTCCAATAAGCCAGCAGATCCGTTGCTTCTTCGTCATATACCCGAATATTATGATATTCGAAGAGCCCAGGGAAGAAGTTATCTATTTCTCGAGTCACATTCAAAATATACCGCACCCTGCATGGACACAGACAGCAGATAAAAATGCAGAGTGTGCAGAACACAGCAAGTTCAGAGAGATACAACTGCTACACAGCAGCCTTGCTTTGCAAGTGGCAAAACTCGAAAGTATTTGAAGTTGTAGTTCTGAACGTAACTCCTTGGAAACCAGGACTTAATGCAAGGAAGCAGTGGTTAATACAGATGAAAGGTTTTGCTGAGCACTTTAGAGCCTAGCCTCTGACAAAGGGCTTCCATTCACACTAGAAACTTCCTCCACAGTATGTCAGGTTACACTGCTCGTCCACCATCTCTCTAGTCTAAGCAATAGCTGCACTCGCGTCACAGGAGCTCCTCCACAGACTGTTCAATTAGTGTTTGGACACTTCCTCAAAGCCCCTTTGTGAAGCTTTCCTCCTGCTGCACCAACACCACAGGAAGATTGAAGGCATAAGCTTGTGAGCAAGAAGGTAGTTAAATGCATAAAATAGCTACAGAGAGATGTAACAGACAATGAGCCACTGGGGAGGATTTATTTCTTATCCCTACATTTTCTGGAAAGGAAACCGCTAGAGAAAGCACATGGTATTTATGTACACTGCATCCAGTATTTTTAGCCCTGAGGGTTACTCATAAGATGCTTATGAGCTGCTCTCATGCTGGGATATCAGACAGAACAGGAGCACCGCACGGGAGTGACATCCCTTTTCCCCAGCAGGTATGAGATCGCTGGCGGTCAAGTGGGAGCTGCAGCAGACCCTGAGCTGAATGAGCAGACTCAATTTGGCCAGGCTGATTCTCCAAGGTTCAGAAGTATACTACCAATTCAATTCTGCAGAGTGATTAGTTTTTTGCACTGGATTGGCAAACCTGTAAATAATAATTAAATTGCAAAATTTTGGTGCTTAGATCCACCTGGCCTAAAGAAACGACACTCCAAGCTTAAGTCTGAAAGGCAGAAAGGGCAGGAGACAGAGGAACCCATCAGTGCTAAGCCCAAGAGCTACAGGACTTTAATTCCTACTGGGCCCCAAAGCAACAAATGCTCTTTTACATATTTTCCTTCCTGCCACAGTTTGGAGGTCCAGACCCCAAAGCACCTCTGTAATCATGAGACCTCTGTCCAGAACAAGGGGCTGGAGCAGAGGGCACAGAACCAACTACGCAGCATCCAGTTAAGTAATTGTAGCTTTTTGCTACTTATAGCTATGAGATTGCTGCCTGCCTTTGTTCTCCAAGGAGATGTCAGTCAAGGTCAGGGAACAAGATTCTTTTACTTTAGGGTGCCTGTTTGTGGGATGTGGATTTTGGAGGAAGCAAGAGCTTGTTCAGATCTGCAAATCCTTTAGTAAGACTCAGGTTACACCGGAGGTATGGAGGAGAGTTTGTTGCATAGACAAGTGTTGAGGCCAGGCTCTTGCTTTTAAGCTGATGGCCTGAAGCTACTTACCCTCTGTTCTGCAAGTCTTCCAAATTGGAGGCGTTCCACTCTGAACCCTGCAGGGAAAACATGCAAAGGACACATCAGCCAGAAGGAAGGCATGGGCAGACAACTGATGGAGGGAGGGACTGTCACCAGGGACCAGGAGGAGGAAGCTGGCCAGCCAAGTGTTGGAGAACAGGGAGCCTTTCAAGTAAAGGGGCACATGGAAGAGTGGTAACAGGGCTGATGTTCAGGACCTTATTTCACCCCATTAACCAGATCCATTCTGAAGTTACGAGCAGCTCTAGAAAGCAGGAACCTAGCACCAGATGCTGGCACTTCCTGCAAAGTGCTGACAAATCAACCTCAGCAAGGACAAGACCACTCCACCCTTTCCCTGGAGGCTGCTGCCAGCTCTACCCCACAGAAGAGAGACTGCTTGCATTTAAAAACCAGCCAGGTGCTCTTTATACACGAAACACCCATCTCAGACATCAAAGGCAGCAACACCATAAGCTCACTTGGGTTACACCTCTTCTCCCCTGTTCAAATCCCGTGTGAGCAGAGAAATAAACACATTTAACCCTGGCTAGCTAACCCTCTCCTCTGCAGCACACACAGGGCCTCCAAGCTGCCTGCTTCCTGCTCAAACACATAAACCCTGACTGAGAACAAAGCCACTTGGAGAAAGTCTTCCTTCAAAACGTAAGGTGCACAAGCTATCCGCTTCGCTGCCCTAGAACAGCTCCTAAACAGAAAGGAGGTTCAGATTGAGCAAGAGGGATGCAGGCAGCACTACCATCACTAGAGCAGCAGCACTCATGGCTGCTTCCACATCACCCCAGGGCCAGAAGAGGCATATCCAGGGCAAGGCAGCCCTCAGAGCATACCCACCACCTGCCTGAGAGCGAGAACCTCCCAGTCTTGCAGAGGAAGCAGTGTCCATGCAGAGGATGGGTTGCTGCTTGCCCTAGAAAATGTGCACAGGCACCTTGTGTCTGAGATGGGAGCTCCAGGAGCTCTGACTCACAGGCAGGCGCTTGTGTGCCCATGACAGCACTCGCAGCAAAGGCCTGAGCGCTCGCAGCCTGTGTCTAGATGTACACGCACAGGAACGGGCTGCGTTACTGTGTCAGTAGCAACTGGGGACAATCTGTTGTCTTGACACTTCAGGAATACAACAAAGAAAAAGCAGCTGGTTCTTCCCAAACCAAACTACTTCCTGAGAGAAATCATCATAATGAGGACACTGTTCAAGGGTTCAGCACGATCTGAAGGAGGACCATGAAGGCTCTTGCTATTCAACATCTACTAACAAATACATTTTGATCCCTGCCATATTTACCCAAGGCCTCCAGACTTAGCTTCATGTTGTCTCTTTCTGACCAAGGAAGAATAACTTAATTCAGGCTTGGGAACCACCAGTTTCCACAGGTATGGATAGTAACACTGCAGTGGTGAAGGTCTTTTCTCCTGTCCTTTGATCCACCATCACCAACATCAGGTCTCCTATTTCCTGATTAGTTATTTTAGCACTCCCTAAGTGGGATCCCACAGGGCTCTTGCCTCCACCCAGAGGGAGACAGCTCTGTGCCTTCCAGAGACCTCACCGCACAACTTTGCCTTGCAGTACACACACTCCTGAATTCATCTGAGGAGCAGCCCCAGCAGCACTGCTCCTCACAGCAGAGAGCTGCTTTGCAAATATTTCTATTCCACACATTAGCCACAGCTCTTCTCCCTGGTGCTGCCTGCAAGCCTTGTTTTAAAGGTCTTGTTCCCATTAAATGCACTTAGAGCCAAGGCTCCAAGCCCTGCAGTGAACCGAGCTGCCTGTACTGCTTTTGACCACCACTGTAAACCTGTAGCAGATCTCTCTCTCCAGAAAACAGTCTGCAAAGGAAAAAAAAAAACCAAAACACAAAAAAAGAAATCTATTACACGGTAGGTACTTTAAGTTTCCTGGCTCTACCCCACCACAAGTTTTTAGAAGCGCTCACATTAACAGACACCATCCCTTCTGAGCCGTGGCACTAAACATCAGTAGACTGGGAGAGGCTCTCTCCATTTGGAAAGATCAGCCGGTCCAAGAGGAATGGCTTTGTTTAAAGTTGAGCCAACCTCATAGGCTAGACGGCCCAACCAAACCTGTGTCCGCTGCTCCAGGGCTGGGAAATCCAGCGGAGCGCTGACTCACCAGAAGGAGGTGCAGGAATTAGACAGGCCCCAGCAGCAATGAAAGGCAACTCAGTAAGCAAAACATTAAGGAAACATAAACATTTTGCCTTTTAAGTGACTTATCTCCAGGATTCTTTGTTAAGTTCCTCTGTTCCTGCTGGATCACACGAACTCGGAGCTTTCCGTGTTACCTGAGTGTCATTCCCCCTGCACGTTACACAGCTCACCCAAGAGCTCCCCTCCCTCTTTGCTGTAGTTATGACCTTCTCAAACATGCGTATGCTCCCAAGAACTTGGTGTGGGGGTACCCTGTACCATTAAAGCTACAAAACTGGTCTTACATCAATGGAATCAGCCTTGAAAAGTAGTCGGAATTAAGACTTTTTCCCTTCCATCCTCTAGTGACAGGGGCTACAGCTTGGCTGGTGCAGTAAGGCAAAGATTAGTACAGCCAAGAAGCCAGGCTGCCCTTGTTCAATAGCACTCGTGTCCTGTGCCTTGCTTAACAGTACGTGACCCAGCCAACCTCTCCTCCAGAGTTCTTTTAAGTTCCTCCAGAGGCCCCTATGTCAACCAAGACATAGTAAGAAATGTTAGGTGTGTTTGCTCTTGAATTCATTGTTAGACTTACCAAAAAGACATGATCAAATATCTGCGTGGGGCTGTCCATCTGCCCAAGGATCACTATCATCTCATTGTCAATGAACTCTTTGAACTCCCGCAGGTTACAGACCATCTGCATCTCCAGCTCAGTGCGTATCTGGGTGGGGAGGAGCAACACAAGGAAGCCATGTGAAGGTTTTGTTCTGGACTTTCTTCACAGAGTAAAGTATAGAGCTCTCTAGTTTGCACAACAGCACTTCCAGCGCTGCTCCCTCACCACACACCTCTTTTGATGTGATGTTCTCCAAATCTTTCTGCATCATGATCTCCCTTAACTTGGTCTTAATTAGCCGTTCCGTGCGTTCCCGTTCAGTTGGGCTATCAGAAGAAAGCAACAGAGTCACTGGGAGGGGAAACAAACTGGGCTCATGGCACTTTTTTTACACAGGTATGGTGTAGACCGGACACTCTGCAGAGCCTCAGACACTCACACCACCTCCCCCTGTCACATCCTCAGCTGGAGGGAATTCAGGTGACTGTAAAGCCCAGTTTAGACTCCCACTTGTATATGAAAGAGACCAACCGAATGCTCCTAATCCACTGTAGTCATCCAGAGAACCTCTGGTATTTGGTAAAATTTAAATTGGGAAGGCTGCATTATACTCTCTGGAGCAATATCTAAGCCTCCCCCTACCTTTCTTGGAAAGGTAACAGCTCCAAAGCTCCTTACATGGAGAGACAAGGGCAGCTGAGCCTCTGTGCATTCCTCCAGCCTCTGCTGCCAGGGGCCTTATCACCAGCTGCAAAAATAGCCTGACTAACACCAGGGGAAGTTGCAACAGAGCAGCAGCACAGAGAGGTCTCACCCATCAGCTTTAGCAGGGCCCAGCAGCACCATCTCGTCCCACCTTCCCGTTTCTCTGGAAGGTGGCCAGGATGGCAACTGCACTGACACTTCTCTGCTTTACAAGTGTCCAACTGGTGGTTCACAAAGGAAAAATCATGAAAGTTCCTGGTCCTTTTAATGTCATGCATTATTTCAGGACTGAAATAAGAGAATGCTGTCTAGGTGTCCCCAGGAAATCATTCAGCTGCTGCCACCAGGGAAAGGGCAGGTTACATCAAACTTATATATGAAAAGCAACAAGAGAATATTAACCTGACAGCCTGCCAAAACTTTTCAGCCACCCTCCTTGTACAATAAAAAAAACAATCAAGTGTGAAGACTCATTCACAGCTGAACAACTGCTTAGCATTATTATTCACTCACTGAACTCCAATAACAGGAAATATCTGAAAGCATAAATCAACCAATTGCGCTATTATACCAGGAAAGCAGCTGGGGCTAGTGAAGTCATTTCTTCTACTACAAACTGGGCAACTAAGCTCTCATGCTTGGCATCACATCTGGACACAGACTATTTACAGGGATGTAAAACCTGAACGTTGATACAGCCTATCAATTTTGCCTTTCCAAACTATCTACCTCAGCCACTGTTTTGCACCATGACATCCAAGTGTTTAGCTGGAGACAGCTTGGGACCTATACACTTGCAGAGCTCCTGAGAACGATGAAAAGCTGTGTTGCTCTTTGTCCCCATTCTTAGGTGTATCGGATGACTTTGAGGATGCTTCTGAGCTCACAGTCTCAGAAGTCCACACAAACACTTCACTGCAAAATGAACTGAGTAAGGAAAAAAAGACCATGTTACTCTAAACATGTGCTCAGACACGTGTCAGTGTAAGAACAAAGTCCAGAGAAACCTGTTCCTTCCAGAAGACACCAGGCCTGGAAACCAGAGGACAAAACCAGCAAAGAAGGCGGCCTAGGTACTAGAAGACACCACACCTCTCTTGCTAGTAACATAGGACTTCCCTTGCAAAAGAAAGATCTGCGAGCCTAAAGCCAAGCTGAAAAATTAGACTGCGAACAGAGGCTGACGGAGACGCAGGAGAGCCCCAGGAGAGCTAAACTTCCAGCACTGGTGTTTACCTAACCAGGGGTCTGCTTATTACCTGGAACAGGAAACCTCTTCTCATTAATACCTAATTAAGAGTAATCTCTCACGGAAACTCTCTCCTCATTTGGAGACTGCAGTGTTTGATAGCCAAACACTTTGGCTCAGCAGAGCCGGACCAACTTACACATCTGTGAAGAGGGCGGGTGAGTCGGGCCGGTGGGACTGGACATCTTGCATGGCATTCCACTCGTTGACTGATGACTGATCGGAGTTGATATGGCTCTCATAGTAACTGACCCATGTGAGGAAGAGGCTCCCTGGGTAGTAATTGTTGCTCCGTGCCACCTCACAAGCCTTGTGTAAACTCTGCAGAGCAGACCTAGAAAGGGAAAAGTACTTGCAGGATTAGAATTTCTTCCTCAAGCTGGTATCAAGCACAAAGCAGTGGCCAAATCCAGGATGCTGCTCATGTCCCATCAGTTGGTATAAACCCCAGTGCACCAGGCCCTGGCACCCAGCAGGAGGCTGTCCTGCATGGGAGTGGACAACCACACGCTGTGAGAACTTGCAGGTCTTAACTGAAGACCGCCAAGACAAGCCTGGATAGCAGTAAAGGTGCCCACAGCTCAAGAGGGTGCCTCTGGCTCCAGAAACTGCTACAGAAATAAAGCCATAAATAAGATGCAGAGTCTGTGTCCAACACAGGGTGCTCTGATGGCTCCTACTGTGCCATCGGCTCCTCTGAGGGCAGGGACACCAGGAGAGCTGCACAACCAAGGGCTTAGGACTCAACTTTACTGAGGTGTTTCGATGTCTGCCCTTCCTCACTGCACAAGGGATGTCAGAAGTTTCTTCAGCTGCTGCTGGGAAACAAATCCCTCTCTCCTATTTTTAGCTTGTTTTAAATCTTTGACCGGGATCAGAAGGATCCAGGTCAAAATCACTGGGGTGACACGGTAGCATGACACGCTGACAGGGGATGTATTTCGGCAATGCAAAGAAGCTTGAGCCAGAAATACTTTCATGGCCAATACATTCTTACATGAACCACCCTAAAAGGAATCAGAAATGCAGGCAGCTTCTCTTTCCTTCTCCTTGTCACAATGAACATGTCTCAGTGGAGGCTCCTAAAACATGCACAGCGTGTATTTCCTTATTTATGACAAATTAAAGAAAAAAAAAAAAGAAAAAAATTCAAATATATGCTCAAAGCAATTCTACTTCGGGGAGATTCAAAGCAGCAGCCTTTTGCAAGGAAAATTACCCTATTCCTTCCTGCCCCGAGCTGAGTCAAAGGCGCGGCCGCAGCAATATCCTCAACTCGCTGCTGCTCACCAGCACTTGCACGGCTTCTTCCTTTGGTATCAAGCTTCCTTCCCTGTCTCTGAAGGAGATTTCTGGCTGCTCGAGTAGGTCTCCAGATACCAATAATGCAAAGCAGCACCTGCTTCTTAAAAGCTCAGGCAGCCAAAACACCTTGGAGAAAGGATCCCTGGGACAGATTACAGTAAGTACTTACCACATTGCCTGTACAGACACTGGCTTGAAGATATGAACCCTGTTATCTGTCGATACGCTGAACCCTCTGCGGAGAGGAAAAAAGGCACAGTGAAAACGCATCCCAAAAAGCAACTTTTCAGCTAATAACTGATAGTCTGTAGCACGTTAGAACAGCAAAGGAGTAGCCCTACGCATACACTGCTGAGTTCAGCTAGCGAACGGATCAAAATAGCACACTAAAAGCTCTAAGATAACTTTTTAAAGCAGCTGTTGTTCGGGAATGAAACTAAGACAGTGGGGTAGTGCTGGGCTGTGCTGTTTACCTTGGCAACACAAATTCAGTGCCACAGCTGGGAGCAACAGAGTCCAGCTAAAGTGATCCTGGGGCAGCTACCAAGGAAAGAAAAGTCATTCCACGCACCGCACGGGACAGCCTTTGTAACCGGCACAAACTGAAGTCAGGTGTCTATCTGGCAGAGAAACATCATTCTTATTTTATGTTCAGCTGAGCACTGCCTGCTGCAAGCATGATGGAGGAACACATAATAGGATCCTTTTAAGGAGCTTTCAATACACACCCACTCACCAGTAAAAGCTCCTTTACTCCAGCTTAAACACACACATAAGCCACTGTCTCAGTGCGTGTTTATTCACAGATAAGTCAATTATTGGTGCTCCCTGCCACAATCACTGTGATTTAGGGCCTCTGAGCCTACTAACCTGATACAGGTCAACAGCAGGAGGTCTGCTGGACCTGTTAGGGCTCTGCAATCATTTGAATCCTTCCCCTTACACCGTGCTGTAAGCTCACACACAGAGACCCTCAGCTATTGACGCAGAACATTCAAAAGACACTCACCCATCCCCGTCCAGGTGGATCAAGGTGTCACTCCACAGCGGCAGCACCAAGCCCATTGTACAAGTGCTACTGTAGTAAGAAAGAGACGGTCAGCCCATCTACTACAGCACCGTGCTATTATTTGAATTTCTCAGCAATGGTTGAGTATTTGTGTACTCATTAGGAAAAAAAAAAAAGGAAAATCCCACTGTTCCTTCAGGAACAAAGAGGGCCAGTGTTGTTCTGCAGGTGTCTGCAAGGATCACAACCAGACACAGGGTACAGTAGTGCCCTTTCAAGCAAGCTTAAAGGGTTAACATACACCTAGGGAAGAGCAAACAGGATTCAGAAGCAGCAAGCTTTGTGCAGAAGGTCAGAGGGGGCTCATGGTCTTCAGTCAGCTCAAGGCCTTCTCTACAGATTAGTCTCTCTCAGGCTCAAGTGGTTTGGTTCTAGCTCTGATTTTGCAATCCACAGCTTTGTTTTCGTGTTTGTCCCTCAGCTGCAGCTGCTGGGAACTGGGATCAGTCCAGTGCAATAGCAGGGTGACTGGAGCACAGTAGGTTAGCAATCACGGCCTATCGCCCGCTGTTGATTCCAGCCCCTTCTTCACCCTCCCACACCTCAAGATGAGCACAACAGCCAGCCAAGACAGACACCTCTTGGCAATCCTGCTTCTCTCAGCTGCTTTGACCTCCTTGCCCTCACAGTCACCTGCTTTCTGCAAGGCTGAACAAAAAGCCAAGTTAAAAGCAGAAGTCAAGCAATGGAAAAAAGGCAAGGGTGGGGAAACCCCAACACAACCTGCACCAAGTGGTCTAACAAAGAGCTGAATCTCAAAGCTGTAAAATTGGTCCATAATCAAAGTAGCATCTTGAAGAATCATAGAATGGGTTTGGTTGGAAGGACCCTTTAATGGTCATCTAGTCCAACCCCCTGCACTGAGCAGGGACATCTGCACCTAGAGCAGGTTGCTCAGAGCCCCGGCCAACTTCACCTGCAATGGTTCCAGGGATGGGGCATCGACCACCTCTCTGGGCAACCTGGGCCAGGGTCTCACCAGCCCCAGTGCAAAAAAATTCTTCCTTCTCTCTAGTCTATCTCTCCTTCTTTTAGTTTAAAACCATCACCCCTTGTTCTGTCACAGCAGGCCTTGCTGGAAAGACCACTCCCCATCTTTCTTATAGGCCCCTTTTACTGAAAGGCCACAAGGTGGTCTCTCTCTTCTCCAGGCTGAACAAGCCCAACTCTCTCAGCCTGGCCTCAGAGCAGAGGGCTTCCAGCCCTTAATTTTTGTGGCCTCCTCTGCACTTGCTCCAACAGGTCCATGTCTCTCCTGTGCTGAGGACTCCAGAGCTGCACACAGGTGAGGTCTCACCAGAGCAGAGCAGAAGGAAAGAATCACCTCCCTAAGAAGGCCCTTCTCCCTAAGAAGAATTGGATTCAACTGCCTCCTGCTCTTATCCCATTGCTACCCATTGGCTGCTCTTTAAATTTCCACAAGCCCTAACACCCCTGTCAGTCTCCGCAGCTCATGAGAAGTGGGGTATGAGGGCGAGACTCGAGGCTTCAGTGGGTCAGCAGACACGAAGCCCTGTAAACGCACATGCCTCGGAGCGACCGGTGCCCAGCACAAGGAGACACTGCAGCACACAGCTATTTCTGCTGACAACACGAGATGAGCTCATGGAAAGATGCGATTTTAAAAGGCTTCCCAAGGTGGCCGGGGTATTTTTAGTGATACTGTTCAGCAAGCGCTTATCAGAGACCATAGCAACAAGTCTACATGGAGTTATAAATACCAAGTGGGCTAGGGGAGGGTGTATCAGACTGACCATCCAGAACCGACATAACTCTAGCAGGAAGCTGAACTGCCCCCGCTATGTTATTAGAGACTGAATACCAGTGAGCTCTCAGTTATCAAAGGTGGCTGTGCTGGTATATCACAGCCAATAGGGAGCTCCAAGCTCACAGTAACCTGTGCAAGGACAAGCTATTCTTACGCTACCACAGGAGCATCTTCGAGCTACGGCTGCACACACACAGAGGAAAGGAGGCAAGGGCAGCGTCAGGCTGGTCCCCCTTTTTTAGCAGGCATCACTTGAGATAAGCATCCAAAGAAAGCCACCCAAAACCAAGCATGGTGGCTGTTGTGATCAGCAGGCTGTTTAGAAGGTAATTTCTTAGCCAAACAGTTCAAAAAGATTTTCTAGTAACCCTGCTCACTACCCAGAAGTAATTTCTTCCAACTAGGGTCAAAAGCAAGACTCACTGATGTAGCAGTTGTGCTACAAGTAAGAATGTGTATGAAACCTTCCAAAATTGTTTGAATATCCAGGTGATTCCTTAGACCAAGATTTACTTACAACTCTTAAAAAAAAATGCCATGTGCCTTCATGCCCTCTCCAAAGTGCGGAGTGTCTCCTCCCAAACTCAAAGCTTCTGCCCCTGAAGCTGCTGGGGCAGCTGCCTCCTGCCTTACAGTTATTCCAGCAGCAAAAGCTTCTCCCCAGTCACATTCTGCAGCCTCTCGGAGAGGTCAGCAGCAATTTAAATGAACGACGCAAAAGCACTAAACCCTGATGACACACTGATGTCTGGGGAGAGCACACGTTGTGTAAGATCTGCCATCAGCAGCCCTGACATTCCCGTCAGGCTCTTTGTGCCACGACCTGCCTGACAGCCGCTTTCTTATTAGCTGCTCTCCTGAACCCAGACATCCAGCTTCTCTAATTGCAGCTTTTCCTTTCTTTGCATGCAGGCTGTCCCTGTCTCTGGTGAGCAGATGCAGGGCTTGGGGACCTCACCGTTCAGAGATGCTTAAGGGCACTGAACGTGCTCACACAAGCCTGAGGCTCAGGGGAATGGAGGAAATGCTGCCTGGCACTGCTGCCTTCCCATTTGCCACTTCCTTTTGAGAAATACAGAGGGAATTCTGGATCTCAAGAAAGGTGTGAGGCTGGAAAATCTGAAGCAGTCTATCCTGAGAAAGCATGGACACCAGACAGTGGTTTCTCCATTTGACATGTGCGTGACAGGGACTTCCCCCACCTGGACACTGTGAGTACCTGTCATTGGAAGAGAAATCCATTCCTAGGACAATGCTCTCTTCAGTGTCTTGTCTGCCATTGGTGGACACCACCACCATGTATCTAGTGCGGTTCTGGTAGGTACTTTCCAGTCTTACAGCCTAAAGAAAGGAAGGGGAGAGATCAGCAGTGCAGTCACCAAAACACACACTATTACCTTTACAAGCCAATTTTTCCATGCTGAGTGACAGGCGCAGAAGCAGTGATGCCATTTGCACTACTACAGATGGTCCATACTTCTCAGATGGGTACCCAGCAGAAGAGAGAGGTGACTTACTCTCTCACACAACGCTTCCCTCAATAGCTGGCACATTCCTGGTGCCTTCTGCACACCTTGCTGCAGGTCTGCTCTGTCCCACCAAGGCTGTGTTTAAAGAGAAGCCTACAAGGCTGGCAGCCACTGGTCCCAGCCTAGTGAGCTTCGTGGAATGAGACAGTGTTCAGCAAGACAGATGGTGTTGAAGGTGCTCTTCACATCTCAGAGTGCTTTGTCCACAGAGCTAGGGCTTTCCTTTGAACGACTGTGTGCTACAAAATAGCTCCAACGAGACTCTTTCCACCACCTTCCCAGGCAGCTGGACAGCCAGAATCTAATTCAGATGTGGTTTCCTGCTGGTCCTTTCAATTCCTCTAGCAACTTCCTCAGTGCAGAAGCGACCTTACTGCCTTACACCTGGCAGGAAAGGCTTCCCTTTTACTAGGCTGTACCCATGGTTGGGTTCAGATTGCCCAGCAAAAGTGAAAGTCATTGTGCCTCACTGCTCCTACCACAACCACATGTACCCTGGTACCAAAAGAGAGATCTACCAGAACTGGAGTCTGCCTGAACTTCACCGCAAACTCCCCCAAATCAAATAGTACTGACAATGTTCAGAAAGAAGCTGTGCAACTTAGTTGTGAGTATCAGACCAACACTGAAGCTCCTAGAAGGCTACACTGAAGTGTAATGCTCCTCTAGAAGTCACGAGGAGGCGAGAACTGAAGTGACTCCAGCAAGTCTTCTTACAGACAGATTGCTGATTAGTGAGGAGCCCTGGAAAGGGAGCCCAGTGTTGCAAGTTTTGCCTGTAAACATCTGCAGCAGGCAGCCTCTACTTGCAACACTTTTTGGACTCTGTTCTAAGCCATGTGCAGTTATTTTAGTCACGGGATCCCAACTAGAGAACTAGGACATCCCTAGAAAGGAAGTGTCTTAATTATGTACACTGAACCTTAACTTTGGACAGCCTAATCCAACCTCACGACGCTGTCTGGCCTCAATGTTTATCATATTGTTAGACTGCTTCTTGAACTTCAAGCAGGGCCTGCAGAGAGCAAACACGGGTGAGGAGGAGCTGTCAGAGCCCAGCCTTGCCCCATGCTGCAGCCACCTGCCTGCTGCGACGGGACCTGGGTGCTGAATTCCTTGTGACCCAATGGCTGAAGCTTGAGGTGGTGTTTGACATCTTTCACAAACAGAACCTGAATTCCTTGAACACCAGGAGCCCTCCCAAGCGCCTGCTTGTGTGGACACATCTTGGTGGCCCATGGGAGTTCATGGCTCAGAGAGCCTAGTTTAAACAGTCATGTTATCCTTAAAAAAAAGCAAGCTCACAAAATAACTATTATATTATTTTCCTGATACGCTCATTTAATTCCTTCTAACTCTGTCTCGAGGCCAGAATGGCACCTCCTAGCTTAGAGGAAGCCCCCTCTGATCTCCTCACACGTTGCCTCTCCACTAGTGGGTAAGTCTCGGCTACAAGATGTGGCAGAGTCTACGACAAAGGTTAAAACAGCGCACGGCAGCTAAAAGAGAGCTCGCTGTGTCACCAGAGTGCTCTATCGCAGGAGACTTTGCTGAGAGCAGCAAGGAAAGCTTCCCAGTGGCGTTGCAGGGAGCAGCTCTAGTGATGGGGGTGGAATAGCAAGTGCAGGCAGGAGACTGTTGATTGCGTCTTCTAGACCTGTCCAATGGGACCGAAGACTCACAGAGACTACCCAAATGCTGATGCCAGCAGACAGACGTGCTCTGTTCAGTGAGAGACTGTGCCCCACCCCATCTCTTTAGGATAAGTCATGCTAAAACCAGCCTTATTTTCCTTCTTGCTCCTTGAGTCACTGGGATTCCTTTGGAAACATGGAGGATCAAAGTGGTCAGTCCTTCAAGGTGTGAATTCTGCCAAAGACGGCTGTTTCTACAACTAACCCCTTGTAGTGAAAGGGTGCTCTTCAACCTAGAAGAGCAAGCAATCACCAAGGTCTTGGTGGTTAAAGTCATTCTCTACATTGGGAACCAAACCTCGAACAAAATGTAGGCTTGCTTAAAATGGAAGCAGGTGGACAACAGCTGCCCTGTGTCCAGAGCATCCACACACAAGTTCTGTTCTGCTTCTCTTGGGGACAGTCCAGCAGTGAGAGGATTAACATAATCTAACTTACTTTGTTAAACCAATTTGGCTAGCAGCAATGGGAAGTGTGGCCTTAATGCCAGACCCTTTAGAACATGGCTAGACAAACAGCGACCAAAGGTCACGTAGCTTGAAGTCAGTGGGGTGGGATTTTCAGAGGGCCAGTTAAGAGAAGGGGGGCACGGCTTACCGTGGCTCTTTAGATTCAACACTTACACCCTCATCACAAAACAAAAGAACCACAGTTGGAGCAGATAAGGTGCTTTTCTAAATTTACTACACTAATGAAATAGCCAGCTTGACATTGGAAACCAGCCAACCTCAAAAGTTACTATCTGAGCTCCAACATGCCCAGTAAATCACAAATTAGTCTCTAACCTTTTCATTAAGACCTTTTCATATGCTCACCCAACAGTGGGAGCACAACAAGTGCTCTGATGCCTTTAAATAAAGATATTTGAAATCCCAGTCAAGCTAGGGAGGATGGCCTAGCTTCAGGGACTGTGGTGAGGTGGAAGGTTCTTTCTCAACAGCTCATCTTGCTAGCTTTCTCCTCAGTTTCAGAAGGTTATTCATAGTCTGTTCATGAACAAGTCATCCTCTGTAGTCTACAGCAATGTAGCAACATTTTTCTTAGTTTTAGGCTCATCTAAACACAAGCCAACTTTATCTTCTGCTCCATTCTTGTTTCGTCAGAAGT
>JAVSBS010018586.1:2237-19302 GCA_033124195.1 Coracias cyanogaster | reverse complement strand
TAATAAATCATGAAACTACTGCCTATGAGTTGTATGAAAATTAACTCTCAAAGACTTATAAACTAAACGCAAAACTGTAATGCTGTGGAATTCAGACATCACTTATTGCCCTGATTTTGCCCTTTCTGAAGTCACATGAGGAGAGAGGTTTGTGGAAAGGGGAAATAAAGAGTTCTCAAGTTCTGTAGAACAGCTGGTACTTTAAGCACATCTTCCAGTAGTTTTCTCAGAGATGCTGCGGCTCACGGAAAAAGCAAGACGCCCTACAGATTTTGCAATGAAGCCATCCTGTTGCATAGTTAAGGGTTCCTGCTTTTCTCAGGACTGATGAGATAGTCATACAGGCTTTGAAGAAAGGCAGAAAAAAAATCTACAGTCAACAGGATGGTTGATGAATATGATAAGACAGGATGGGAGAGTCCCTGGCATCGTGCACCCCAGCAGCTCCGTGCCTTGAAAAAAAATGTTGGCTTGCTCTCTTCTACTGAATAAGAAAGTAGGGATTTCTCTGTTCCTTTTTCTGCTTAAACAAATACCAAAATTAATTCTTTATTCTCTTCCTTTAAGAGACAAGGACCGGGAAATAATAATAATAGTGTAAAAAACCCCACCATCTATTTGAAGAAATTCCATGTTACAAAATGCAGGTGAACACTAGAACATGCCAAGTCCCCCCCTTCACAGCCACTTCTGCTCTGCCGAGTGAGCAAAGGCTGCCTGGGGACACGCTTCGGTGGCTACTCCAAGGCAGGCACACACCTGAGCACGAAGACAACAGCATCACTGAGAGATCAAACGTGACCAAGAACCAGGACACAGCATGGCACGAGCCTGTGATCTCCCAGTTTCGTGATTTGAGGGCGACCGCTTTAGCAACAGGCTTTGCCAGTTACGTTTTTATAGGTATAAGAATTATAAAAAGCTTGTGTTAAGGCTGGATTTCCCCCTAGCCTCCAGCACATTTCTGGGCACGTCTCCATTTTGCTGGTGGGGATATCAATAAATCAAATTTTCTGAGCTCCAGCAAAGCAGACGCACACGCTCAGAAAGACCTTCTTTTTCAAGCCTGTAGCACATCCCAATGTTTAGACTGCCCTGTCTGTCACAACCTCAGCGCTCCCCCTTACTGACAATGCTGCTCCCAGGACCATTTTCTAAAATTAAACCAGATGTCAAACATGCACTGGATGTTTCAATAAAATCAGAATTTTAAAAAGGAGAAACCACTTGTCCTGAATTATAATGGATGAGAGATCTTTACCTATGCTGAAGTTTAAAATAAAACAAAAAGTAAAACGTAAATTCACTGGGCACACTGAGCACAGATGTTTCCTCAGACTCTTCTCATATAAAAAAAAAAAAATTAACTGAGCTTTTCTAGCTTTTGGTGACAAACAGGTCCCCCGAAAGCCCTCGAAGTACAGTACAGAAAAAATTGAGCAGCCACAGCCAGTTTTCACACAGTTAATTTTATCAGCAAAGCCAACAACTAATATTAGCAATCCTTTAGCCTGTGCCTGAGGTTTCCCCAGAAGGTTGAATTAGCAACTATTTTTAGTGGATAAAGCAGCACGTAGCTAGAGGACTGGGAGGTTAAAAATCTTCTCACTTCCACCACCTTCTCTCATCAGCACCTCTCTGCTGTCAGCCACCTGCCTGGAAAGGAAATACGGGCAGAATTAAGAGATTCCCATCAGGTACATCCTTCCAGGAGGCCACCTTCTCTCTTGAGCCCACACAGTGCCTTGTTTTGGGCTATTACCATAAGCAGTAAGTTTGACCTGGTAAGACTAGGGCTGGGGAACGTCACTCCCCATGCAGAGGGTCAGAACAGCTGAAGAACATGCCCAAGCAGATCATTCTTGTAGAGTCGGGAGGTCAAGCAGGCAGGGCAGGGGTGAGTGCAGGAGATGGCCATCAGCACTGTTGGGAAAAGAGGAGATCGGTGGAGACAAGAGCCTCGTCCTCCTGCCAGTCACAGCTCTGGGGACACTCATGTGTGGATGAGGGCACAGCGCGCTATCAGAGCTCGGCATCACCTGCTGTGGACTCCACCCACCAGACACACCACACATCTGCACCCAGCACTGCACCCTAGCAAAAAAAAAAACCCTGCCACACACAAACACAACCATGCCCTCACTCTGAGGTTCAAGCAGTAAAGAAAACCTTGGGAGGAAAGTCAAGAAGTTTATAGGAAAGTCCAAACAGCTGCAATCGTAACTACCAGCAAAGCTTAACGCCGTTCTTTGGGGAGATGCTGACTTTGGTGCCTGTGATGTGCTATAGGGACAAAAAAAAAAAAAAAAGCAATGACTGCCCTGATGTCCCCTGCCCCACCCACAGCTGCTCCAATTGGGTCCATCCAGCCTGGACAGACCTAGCAACAATTTTTCCCAAAAGCACCGTATTTCAGGGCAAGATCACTTTTGGATACTGCCCCGATCTATATGGAGTGAGGATTCCTCCTGCAGGATGCTACCAGCAGGCCCCACTCTGAGAAGCTTCAGAAGCAGCACAAAAGGGAGAAATGATGTGTGTGAAGAGGGCAATGAGAGGCTCAAAACCCTCTCATGACGTGGGACTGTGCTCATCGTAACAGCAGAGCCACGCTACCATCCACTACTGATTCTCCCTGCTGACAGCTCGATGGCTCGTAACCTGGGCTTTGAAATACTTCATAAAATATGGTTTGCCAGAGTCTACTGGAGCTTCAGTGCTCTTTGAAACAATCTCTTGGAAATGGACAGAGTATTAAGAGACACTAAATGTGGTTAAGGTAGAAGCTGAGTCCAGGAGAGCAGAAGACAGGCAGCCAACTTGGCAGAGGTAACAAAGCTGAGCTGTATTTTATCAGCACACCAGGCTCATCACTAGTTCTCCGTACTACACGCTGCCTTTCTTCTGGAGAGGACTTGGGAGATGTCTACGAAAGAGTTATTAAAGCTATAAGCAACCCTCAGCACTCCAGCTGTGAAAAAATAAAGCTTCTGTTCCAAGTTTAGCCCCTCTACCTCTGAAGTACCAACCTTCAGGCCACCAGGGATGTGCTATTTGTAACTCATTGCTCTCTGGGAAGAGAGGCCACATAAGTGGAAGACTTAAGTAACTCCCACAGAAATTAGTACTTGTACCAATTTTTCTCCGGGGAATAAAAGATTTTGTAGGAATTGTACAAGGCACATCATCAAAACTATATAGAGCCTTTTGCACAAGAAGCCCAGACATTGCCCTCAGAAGACCCAGTTTCTAAAGGGCAGTAACAGCACAAAACGGAAGCGATTCCTGCGCTCCCAGACTTGCTGCCCAGCGGCTGAGCTCCTCGTGCATGAGGAAAACGCTGCACAGTTCACACCAAATTCTCATTGTGCTTCAAAATCAGGGAACCTACAGACGGCAAACCATTAGTGACTGCCTTCCCAGAGCTACCCTGCACAGCTCTCTTCATTAACTGCAAGCACAAACACCAAATAAACTGTTTAGAAGACACAAACCAGAAAATGTTTCTTGTTTCCGGACGATGCCGAAGCGATGCGGTAACACAAATCATCTGACGCTTTGCCACAATCCCACACGGAGCGATATGATGCCTTCCACCTACTGGGCTGCTCGGCCGGGGAGCTGCTCGCCCAGAGTGTGGGACCATGGGCCAGAAGGTGGGTGAATCCGAGCCACCCACCAGTTCTCAAGGAAAAAGTTTCAGTCATCAATGTAAAATACTCCGAAAGGAACCACGCAGTTTTCTTTACAAAATGTTTCATAAAGAAGGAAAATAAATCCTTTTTGGAAGTATAGCAAGGAAAGCAAAGAAGCACCTGAACAGCTTCTGGCAATGTTTTATCCTAATAAACACTTAATTAAGTTATTGTGAGCCTGAGGACGACTTTTCAGTCAGCTCTACTTACTCATCAGAGCAGCTCCTTCACAGCAGGCTCTGTCCTGTCCAGCCCAGCCCTTAATTGGGCACTTGCCAAGTAGCACAACCAACAGAGCTGGCACCATCCCCTGAAAGGTTCAGCAGGAGAAGTCCTCCCACCACATCTCCCCACACAACGCACAGGAAGGGGTCAGCGTGGTGAGACGCAAACCTCCTGGCACTGTCACCTCCTCCCCGTGCCCGCGGCACGCACGGGCAGCAGCATGGTGACTGCGGGGAGGTTGCACCCTCCTGTCCTGTTCTCCCTCATCCTTAGAAGAAAGTGGGAGATTACAAAGCAATGCGATAGGGGAAATAAAGATTTTGAGATATCTGAAATTTGAATAGAAGTGCATTACATGTACTATTTACAGAAATACAAACCTAACTTCTCTATCAGCCTCAGGTATTTATTAACCAGAACGCTGCAGAAAGGGTGCTCTGAAGCAGCATCCCAACAGAGTTCATGAGCTACAGCTCAGCACTGGGAGGCTGTGCTGGGATTTCTAAGCCAAGCCCAGCTCCAGCTGCAGCTCCCCATGACAAGAGTGTTGTGCAGTAATCACGGAGCCTTCCAACTCCTGAGCCAAAGGAAGTTTTCCTAAAGGGCATCTCTTGGGACAAAACCACCACCCAGCACAAGCTTTGCAAACAGAAGAAGCTGCCTGGCAGGACTGTGCACCGCTAGGAAGGGCTCTGAGTTTCCAACCCATCTGCAAGACATAGCCTCCCCCTCCAGCAGCTGGTTGGACAAATGGCAAACAAAGGAAAAGCAGAAACACTGACCCAAAGCAGGCAGGCAACTCTCAGGGTAAGGAATGACACAAGTTGACCCCAGCGTTGGCTAGCCCAAGCCCGGAAAATGGGAAGTGTCTGTAGACAGCGGTACTGAAGCACTGGGGATTTCAGCTGAGAGCTCGCTCTACCAAACGCTGCTCACGTGTGCAGTGAAAGGCAGCCCCCGTCCAAAGAGCCAGCAGCCAAACAGGCACAGGATGGGGAACACACACGCTGCACAACCGTGTCTACCAGGAGGCGAAAAAACCAAGTAAAATCTCATGTGCCCAGTTCCCTTTCCTGGGTTTTAAGCTATTCCCTGGGTTTTAAGTTATTGAGCTCTGACACAAGAAGCCGGAGCACGCCACAGGGCGAGCGCACCTCTCTGCTGCTGCCAGCTCAGCTCTACCACTCTCCTGTAATCCATGGGCTGCAAAACACAAAACCAAGAAAAAGACCCAAATTCCGATGCTGGCAGGAGTGGCACAACAGGCATCGATACTCAGCTCATTCCCGAGGCTGCGGAGCCAGGCGTGGAGGGAGGGCAGCCGGGGACATGAGAGCAAGCTCCTGGAGCATGCCAGGACTCACCCTGCAAGAGCAGCAGTTCCAACTGCAGCTTGCTGTGCCTGCTGTGGAAAAAGTTACAGCAGGGCAGGGCGAGCAGCTTGCTGCTTTTCTCAGCATCTCAAGCCACTTTCCTCCCTCTTCCCACTCCCCTTCCTCTGCAGACAGGCCCGGGGCACAGCATCACACCTGCTCTGGGACCGGCTCTCTCCACCAGCCACCGCTGCACTTTACCTGGTCACAAGAGAAGTCCTGGTTCACAAAGCATCGGTCTCCCAGTTGAGGGTGCCACGCAGCTGGAAGTATGCACAGCCTGGCAGCCAAGGGCATTTCTCCATTGGAACACCGGATGAGAGCATCACACACCTCGAGCATCCTGCCCTAGAGAAGTGCCCAACTCTTCCACTCTCACCGTAGGTTGTTTTTCAATAAACAACATCCCTGTTTCCCTTGCTTAATTTTTAAAGCACCTGGTTTAATAACCACCAACAGTATTAATGAGTTATACAGAGGAAAGCAAAGTTTGTATTCCAGTTTAAGCCTGTGCTCCTAGGAGAGCGATGAACCTGGATCTTCTCACACAGAGACCAGATCTCAGGCTGTGTAAAGCAAAGGAGTGGCCGTCACTGATGAAAAACACCCCAAACCCAGTAAACAAAAAGCCACCACAACAACAGGGAAATGGAAAAGGCAAGGATAACTCAGGATTGCTCTACACTGACATTTGTATTAACGGGGTCAGCTGGCAGCACACACAGACAAGTCTAGGCTTCTCTGATATCCAAAATAGAAACAAACCCAGGGCAGAGCAAAACAAGGGCCATGACTTACCGAAAAGGGCTCTGTGACACTGTCAACAGGGGTGACAACACTGAGGGCAGCGAGAGAAAGGGGAAGTGGTCTCCAACAAAGGCCATCTCTTGCCACTCAGCACTTCTGCAACTTAAGAAACGGCACAAGGAGAAAAACAAACAAAGCGTGGGAACCCAATCCATCTCAGATGTTTGACGCAAACTGCATTTTTAGCAACATCTGCATTTGTGGTTTTTTTTTTTTTTTTTTAAAAAAAGGATCTGTCTACAGGCACTTCCTCCACTCCAAGGTGGGGCTCCCTGGAGAGAGAATTCAGCTGCAATGACACAGACAGACGTAATCACAGAAAGTTCTGCAGTGCCAACGGTAACTCCTTTGCACTAACTGATCTACGAACTTCTCGCCACAGCCAAGTCATCTTTTCCCTTGCTTTGGTCTCCAATATGGACATCTGCTGAAGCTGAAAAACTTAGGAGTTTGCTAAAAGATACCCAAAGGTGAGGATGACGGGTGTGAATCTGAACTCTAAAGGCATTCCTTTTACTTGCTCAGGGCGAGGAGAGAATTTATGGTAAATTCAGAGAGGCTATAACTTGCACAAGGGAGCACTGATGAGCATGCTTGTGTATGCAAGTGGAGAGCAAACACTTCATACAATCAGAGAATCGTTTTTGTTGGAAGACATCTTTAAGATCATAAAATCCAACCGTTCCCCCATCACTGCCAGGTCACCACTAAACCTCAGCACCACACCTCCACAGCTTTGAAACCCCTCCAGGGATGGGGACCCCACCACTGCCCTAGGCAGCCTGGGCAAGGCCTTGACAACTCCTTCAGGGAAGAAAATTTTCCTAATATCCAACCTAATCCTTCCCTGGTGCAACCTGCAAGGAGAGACTGACCCCCACCTCTCTTCAGCCTCCTTTCAGATGCACAAAACAACCACACTCACAGACATGGTTTCAGAGATGGGCTCTAACCAGCCTCAGGTCACCTTACAAGGCTGTGGGGAGTGCTGACGCCCACTCAATACCCTACTGAGTTAATGGTCTACAAGCCAAGCCCAGTACTGGAAAAAACCATGAAGCACACATGCCATCAGTGCTCCTCTGCCACCAGGATCATTTCAATTGAGCTCCAGAAATCATTTTTCAAACTTCAGACTCAAAGTAGCTTGGGCAGCCCAGGTACACTGGTGAGAGCAGTGGCATCCTTTGGAGACCACAGAATCATAGAATGGCTTAGGTTCGAGGAAACCCTAGAGATCATCCAATCCAACCTCCCTGCCATGGGTAGACTAAGTTGCTCAAGGCCTCATCCAACCTGGCCTTGAACACCTCCAAGGAGGGGGTGTCCACAACCTCTCCAGGCAATCTATTCCAGAGACTTACCGAAGAACTTCTTCCTAAGATCTGATCTAAAGACATCATAGAAGATGACAGCTCTGGGCTGAGAAACTCATCCCTGCCAGAGATGCCTCGCTGCCAGCAAGGGGAGCAAGGGCAGCCGCTGTTTGCAGCCAAGGTTCTCAGCCCACGCAGCTGCAACGGGTCAGCGCTGTGCGGAAAACAACCACAACCACCTGCAGCATTCCTCTGCCTCCTGGTGCCCCAGCCTCGCTCTGCAGCGTGGAGCCAACCTTTGCACTCCTAGGAGTGGATTCCCTTGCAGGCAGCGCTGGGATTGATTTGTTGTAGATGCAGGAAGGCAGACTGGGGTTTGTTTTAATCTGGACTCCTGAGGAAGATACTGGATAATTTCTGATAGGAGTCAGTGTCCATGTGGGTTTCCTGTCCCCCTCCTGTACCCCCTGGCCTATGAACGAACCAACTCAACAACATCCAAACTCCCAAACCAAACACCACGCAGACAGACCCCTCGCACGGGCACCGGCTGCCTCCGTGCCCGCCCGCCCGGCAGAGCGGCCGCTGCAAGCTCAGCTTCCCACCCATCCGCGCGCCCGTGCCTGCTGCCGACAGCTCCGTATTACGTTTCACGGGGCTGATGCTGAACGCGTGCTCATACAGTACCACACACACCCCCCTCCCCGGGTCACCTCGCTGCCGAGCCCATCCGCATCGCTCCCTGCCAGCGCCGAGCAAGCGTCCTGTCGTCGTGCTGCTCATGGGCGAGAGAGATGCACCGAGTCACAACGCTGCTGCTGCTGCCACCGAAACGCAGCATGGGCTGGGACATCCCGCCG
Organism: Coracias cyanogaster; assembly: GCA_033124195.1. Classification (NCBI taxonomy): domain Eukaryota; kingdom Metazoa; phylum Chordata; class Aves; order Coraciiformes; family Coraciidae; genus Coracias; species Coracias cyanogaster. The sequence continues at coordinate 11,026 of JAVSBS010018586.1, read as the reverse complement.
CGGCACAGCTCATCAGGTAATCATTGATTTCAAGGAATACGAACTTGGGCGCAGACCATGTGATTCACCACGCCAGTGACGAACGGTTATGCAAGGATGGATGCAAGGTACCACACTGAAACGTACTCGTTTTCCATGCAGCACAAATGGCGAAAAAACTTGACTGACTGTCCATCTTGCTACACAACACTACGGGAGTCCCAGCGAGCCACGTGTTGGGTGGCCCAGAGTCACCCTCAAGCCGGCTTCAGAGAATCCACCCAGAGAGAAAGAAAAATATTCCAAAAAGCAACAGCAAAACAAGTTGTGCAAACAAAGCTCTGACATGCTCTGGAATTTGAGACTGAAGATATGCACAAAATCATTTTTTCTACAATCCGAGCACGGCAGTTCACGTACTAGAAAGGGGGCAGCTAACACAATTAGGATGCTTATTAAGAAATCCAGACACTTGGTGTTTACAGAAGAAATTTGATTCTATGCGTTTTTTTTTAAGCAAGAGACCCAGACCAGAAGCGAGACCACGAAAGGAATTTGTTTTACATGATAGTCCCCAAAGGCTTCCAGGTCTCCAAGTCAAGACATTCCCTGATTAAAACCCGACATGACATCCTTGTGCTGTATACTGTTTAAACATCCCTGGACTTTAAAGCATACCATTGGGTTCATGGAGCAGGACAGTGATACCCAAGGGAGCACTCCACAATGTTTTACCACCGCGTGCCGCACTCCTACCAGCTCAGCCTGTCCCAAATTGAGCCAGCTGCTGCGGTATGAACAAAATGCTTTCACAAATATATTCTTAAAAACACTTTATCAGCATGAGAAAAATTCATAAGGAGAATCTATCGCATCAAGGATCAGAGAAAAAAAACCCAACAGCTTTTTGATTAGTTATTTTCAGAAAGAACACCCCTCAGACAGACACGTACTTATCTTTTTTTCTCTCAGAATTAACACAGCCCATGTTGACAGTCTTTAAACCACACAATAATCTCCTCTGCCACCAGAGTTGGACAGCATTGCCTTCACACACAGCACATTTCTTTTTAAACCTTAAACAATAGCTGACATATGCTTGAGCAGCTGGTTAACAACCAGCAAGCTTCAAAGGTCTCTCCCCACTATGCTTAAATACATTTGAGACGGGATATTTTATACCTGATTTTCACTCTGTTCTCCCTGCACATGCAGGACCCATCGCTGTCACAGACCTGACCATGTTTGGCCTGACTGGCAGCACCCCATAAGAAGGACCCCACGGCTTTAAATATGACTGTAACACAAGTCACAGGAGACACGCTAAGGTCAACATACTGTCCCTCCCTGCAGCAGCCAAGTCCAGGGGCACCTATATTTAGCCAAAGTATGCCCAGCGCTTTAAAGATGGAAGGAGACCACGGACTTGCCTGAATCTCCGCCAGCGCTGGCCATCTCCTCGAGAGAGGGACAGTCTGAGCAGGAGCTGGCAAGCGCCCTGGCACCCCCTCAAAGCGTGGCACCCCGTGCACCCACCCAACACAGCCCCACACCCGCCCCAACAGCCACGGGCCCCCAGCCTCCTAAACTTGGAAAGAGGAGAGCAACCGCAGCTCAGGCGCAGGCAGGTCGAGGAGGACATTGCTCCATCGCTTCTTCTGCTGGTTATGGCGGAGGTGGCCAGCACCGAGCACAGCTGTGGTCAGCCATGGAGCATGAAGTGGCACCGTGCCAGGGCTCGGCTCTGCAACCGCCCCGATGCTCAGAGCGGGGCATGGGACGGAGGAATTGCGCTGGGAAGCAGCCTCCCTGCCTGCCCTCAGTAAATACAGTAAAGGGACCCCTGTAAATAGAGCACCAAAACAAGGCCCACTCTGTCTCCACACAAAGAAATCAATGCTGAATAATAAGCCTTTTCCTCTGTGCTAAAAAGAAGCAGATGCTTGTTTACCAAAAGCATCAAAAAATCATCAAGAGGCTGTTCAATTTGACTCGTAAAAAAAAAAAAACAAACCAGAAGGAAGTTATTTATTCACTATTTTAACTTCTGCAACACTCAGCACTTTCAATTTTCTCTCGTTCTTATTGCACTCTCCCCATGCACGAGGGCTATTTGATCCCCCAACGACAGGTTCCACCAGGAACAGTAAAATCAGTTTGGGATGGACTGTCCCCTTACACTAGCAAAAAGGACAGTCAGCGCTAACCAGTGATGCAGGGTGGTTCGTGAATCATTTCAGAGAGAACAGCCACGTGCCAGATGTCTTGCAACAGGTTTTGATTTGAAATTGGGAGTCACAAGGAGCTTTACCTGTTGTGCTGATGCGGCCCGTAAGCAGGCTATTGATCTGCTCACCCTTGCCAATATGCCAGCGACTTCACTTCATGCAACAGCAAAGCCACAAGCGGCTGTAAATAACCTGAAGTTTTAATCAATTAGCAGTGAGAAAACTTCAAAGACAAAGGATCAGAAACATTTTATAGTTGGAATAGTTTCATGGGCTCTGGCTCTTCTTCAGTCCAAGGCAACACTTAGAAGGATAGTCCTTAGCATAAGCAAGGTTAATACAAACTTTGGGCTCTCCTCAGTACACACACCTACCGCAGCAGAAGCCAAAAAGAGCGTTTTGCTGGTGTAAGTGACAATCAGTCTCCGGAGAGCCATCAGGAAAAGCTCTCCAAATCAGACCCTGAGATATAATTATGATGCATTTCAAAATGCAGACTCAGCATCACTTTCCAGTCCAACTCTTCCCCCCGCGGATGAAGCAAGTTCTTCCTGGAGACAACATCCCTTGTGACTCTGCTTTTTCTTTTGGCGCTCTGAATAGGGATCAGCTTACCAGGAGTCCTTTATTCCTGAAATAATTTCCATTAATCACTCACCATACACCGCTTTACACAGAAGCTGACAGACTGCGGGATGTCTAACACCACCACAGCATCTCCCAACTGAAATAAAAGGCTGAAATGAAGGGCAGCCCAAGAGGCAAAAGGAACTGGAACATTTCTAAGTAGCAGACAAGTGAACTTCAGACTGTTCCCAAGCATTGCAATGTTTATATAAAGATACCTGCAAACTTTAAATAAAAGCAGGGAAGCAGAACCATTTGAACCATCCACCTTTCATCGTATCCGCTCACAAAAAGAGTAAATAAAAGGTAACACAGCAACCTGCATCAGCTCGAAGCATCACCCTGCAGTTCTGTGTTCGTGATTCCTCACTACAGCTGCAAATTAACCTACTCCTTCAGCACCTTAGTGTGACTTTCAGCCAAAGGACATGTCAGTGCTTAACTTCAAAACGCATTTTAAGGAGTTTCTAACTCAACATAAAAACCCTGCAAGGTTTTCCTGGCTAAGACTCAGACTGGAAACACATTAAATAAAGTTTTAATTTACAAGAGCTCAAACTCCAACAGAGTAGAGATTCCAGATGTGTTTATCCCTGCAAAAGTCAGGTGCTAAATTTCATGAGAATTAGCACTTTAGGCAGTTTGGCAGCCAGTTTTCAGTGGTTAACTCGGGTCTTCAGATTTCCTAAAAGCATGCAAACCCCTTTAAAAACCAAACATTAAAGCAGAGAAGACCAACAGAATAAGCAGAGAAGACCAACGGAATACTAAACACTGCCGAGTATCACAAACCCAGAGAAGTCTCTAACAAGAACAGAGTGTACTTGAGGGAAAAGGCTCTTGAACGGCTTTTTAAAAGGCTCTAAAATAGAAATTTGCTTAATTTCAAGCTAGAGAGCCTCTCATCAAACATTTTCATGATGTACTCCAAGGAACTAAGGACAAAAAAGTGACATAAGCGTCAAGGTTTTGCTCTGGTGACTGTGCTGGGGGACTCGGTGACGTTCTGCCCCAGCTCCTGGAGGTCTGGCTGAGCAGAGGCTGCTCTCTGAAACACGGGCTCCTGGGCTCGCCTCCCCACGCCGGCATTCCGAGGGACAGCTCGGCAACACGCGCCGGCCCCGCTCCCATGCACACGCCAGACAGATCATCACCTAACTCTGGGATGGGTGTTTATTCTGCACTGGTCACCCCTGCTCGTTAACGAGGCACATGAATATTCCTTCATTTGCTTTCTTACAACCTTCTCATCATAGCAAACCAACAGGAGGGCTAGAAATGGTGCTGACAAATTATTTGTTTTCATGTAGACAAACTGGCTTTCAGTCTTTGCAACACAGAGGAATGCAGCTGTTCCACCCTGCATTTGTGTTTTGATTTTTCCATCTCTTTTTCAAAGCAAATAAAGGAAAACAAAAAAAAAAAAACAACCCTAACAATAACAACAAAAAAGCCAGTGACAAACTCTTCACACACTACCACACAATAAGCCTTAAAAAAAAAAAAAGCAACCAAAAAACCAAACAGCAATTCTAGGTTCATTTTAATCCAGCATCGAGATGCAGAAAGCAAGCAGAAGACTAACAGAGGACTAAGTTTTAGAGGACAAAGGTAACACTAATGATAGCTTTTCTCACTGTACCTTTCTGCAGATGAGGTTCCTCCTTAAATTATGACCTGACAAGGGTGAATTTATCATCTGGTAATCCAAAGGACCCTCCTCCAATCCCTCCTGCCATACACCCAGAATACGGCCGCCTGTGCCCCTCCGTTGGCCACCACCTTGATGAGCACCAAGACATGTCACAGCCCACTCCAGAGCATCCCATGAGGACGCTGTAAGAACAGGGCAACAAGAGGCTGAGATGAGCAAACTCCTTCTCTTCATGCTGGCAAACAAAGTGCAGGGAGAGAGGAAATACAGCGCAGTTCATTATGCGCAATAATGCTGGTGTACAGACAATAGAGTCTAAGCTCAACTCATCTCAACAGTCTTCTGCAGGGGTCCCAACCCACCCTGGGCACATCAAGACACCACAGGACCAAGGGATGAACTTACTCCGATTCATTTCTGTGCCTCCACAAAAGCCATATCGCAAAATTCAGGTGTAACAAACCTGCACTTTTCCAGTGAAAAGCTGGATGTTTAACAGAGTGAACCAACCCCAGAACTGCAGAGTTACTGAGGAGATCACGGGCAGGAGAGAGCCCGGGCTGGTGGGACAATATGGAGCTCATTAAGCCATTGTGAGAAGTGTGTGAACAAACTAAGGACTTCGCTGCTAAGTGACAAAGATCATTTGTTTAAAAGAAAGGACTAAATCATTTATGGTTCAGCAGCCTGTGGATTTAACCTACTTGTAACAAAGGTGTTTTGAGAAAAAGCATACTTCTTAAATAGCTTATTACAAATAAAACCAGAGACCACAAAGGGCTGAGCACAATGTTGATGAGGGCCAGATAAGTACTGGGTAAACAGGAAAATACACTGAACGGGGAGCCCGTGGCCTCAATATACCTAGAAATGCCTAAATTTGAAAAGCTGCCAACACCAAGAAGTGACGACCCTACAGGGAGAGCTCACGGGCTGGATTCGTGCATTAGCCCCCAGCCTTCGTCAATGCTGGGGCTTGGCTTCACTTGGTCATTCACCTCTACAGGTTGTTCTTCTCCCAAGCCTCCCTCATCTGTGAGCTGATGTCCTTGAACCAGAAGGCTTCTGTCTGTCACAAAACACTCAGCTAAATCCTACGCAACGCAACACAACAAGAGGTGCCTGCAGAACAACTATCACCAGTCTCCAGTTACTCCCCAAGCTGCTGAACTCAAGTTCTGGCCCAGGAGCACTCACAGAGCTACAGAAAAGGGTGTCCTCTGAACACTTCAGCAAAAGCACAAGCGTCCAGAATTAACAACTGGACGGAATCTTACTCCATGTGTTTGTGAAAATAAGAGTCTTCAGCCAGCTGCTACAAAACGCCATGGTTGGAAACTCAAGTTCCAGATTTGCTCTGTACACTTTACATCCATTACACTGGAGAAAAAAAATATTTGCTGAACTAGTTTGAAGCCCATAAGGGCTGATAAATTACATGCTGTCTGTCAGGCCGATGCAGAGGAGACAGCAACTCTTCAGAGCCTATCGCAGGATGGGATGCAGAATTTTAAACTTGCTCTGACCCCACAAACACTAGTTAGAAGCAGTATTTCACAAAAGTTAGCCTGAAGTTGTTCAAAAAACAATGAAGTAATATTTTAGCCAGGGGCTCTGTGATAAAGGTACAAGGAAATACAGTCCTGCAAAGAAATCCCTGCCAGTCTATTCGCTAGCCCCAAAAGGTTCTTTTCTGCTGATAATCTCACTCAGGTCCTTCTGCTCTGTAGTCTTTAGAAAAATCCCAAGCATTTCCAGAGACAGGAACATCTGCACAAGTTTCACAAAAACGCAGAATCTCAGAGGCAACTCTACCATTTGCAGCCTTTTAAAACACAAATTTGGCAGCCCCGTGGCGTGGGCTTCCTAACAAACATACTGCTCAAAAACGTCCATTACCACCGGGAGATTGTCCTTGCAACACTACTTTACTGCTCAAGTTTTGACTTTACGTCCGATAACCATCTCTGTCTCTCTTCCAACCCCCCTACCAGGAAGGACTGGTGAGACAAATACCCATAGCTTCCAGGGGAGTAGAAGGAAAAGCCAGTTAATGATCAACTTAGGAGCACACAACATATGACTTTTACCCAATTACCACCACTTATTTGCGTAGAGTTTTTAACGATCAGTGGGTAGTAAGAGGCCTTTTATGCAGCGCCTTGTGATAACGCAAATCAGCAAAGAAATAAAAAAAGATGAGAAATCCCCGACGACTCCGCTCAGTCAACAGGAAGCCCATCCACCGTGCTGGGGGAGCTCAGCCGCGCGGAGGGGTGGGCAGGAAGGGCAAGGGGTCAGGTTCCCCTGCCCGCGTGGTTGATGGAGCACAAGGTTGTCTTCTGCAGTCACACAAACCCATGTAAGCATGTATGATGTGCTCAGGAAAACAAAACTGCTCTAGTCTGCACTGATCCTAGCAGCCTCTGCAAGAGATGAAGAGCTAATCAATTTGTTTCCGTATTTCAACCACCTCCAACCAAAGCGACCCTCAGCTCACAAGGCAACTCTGACCGGAGCTGATAGCGGTAACTGGAATCACTCTGCTGATCTTCAGGCTTTTGAGCAGCTGTTTCCAAGCATCTCCTCGTCAACTCTTAAATAGCATTGACTCTCAGCACAATGGTCAAATACTCACAAAGCTACAGCACTTACAATGGCACAGAGGCAATTAAAGATTTCCAATACCACGCTGCTTGGAGGATTGCAGTCTAATTGCTGAACAGTCAAGGTTTTTGGCAGCAATAGCATCGTGAGCAGATAAAAAGCTTGTAAGGTTCCCCATACCATAAATAAATAGATAAGCAGCTCTCCAAACAACGGCAGCAGCAGCCAAACACCTAAGTTTGGCACTTGGCACAACTTAAAATTAGGTGGTCATGAAATTTCCCAGCAAAAAGGCTGTGGCTGCATCAGAAAGGTGAATGAAAGGGGTGGGGGAGGACAAGGGCCGAGGCAGGCTGGGCACGGCGACAGATTGCAGCGAGGAGGAGGCAACAGAGGGAGTCCAAATTACCCAGTGTTGTAATTTAGCATCGAGTTTGTAATTACCTACACAACCTGTCACTTCCTCTTACATTGCAAAGTGTTGTTTCTTCACACGAGGCAGAAGAAGGGTTGTCACTTACAGGAAAACTGATTACGGGAGAGCAATAGGCTGCGAGGCCAAGTCTGCAGGAACATTTTGTGGCTACCTTTAACCTTTTGCTGAAAGTAATTCTGCTTAACTCATGGGTTTTACTACCTTTTTAAGAGCTCCAAGATACACCCACAACACTGAAGAAACTACCTATTGTAGCTTCTTTTTTTTTTTTTTCTGCCGAAGTTTAAAATGTTTATGGAAACTATCAGTTCACATCTTATAATAGAAAACAGACTGGTACGAAGCAAGTAGGAGAACTGGGGAAAGTCAAGCGTGGTTTTAGATCCATCTGGCTCCCCAAGTGTTGGAGGATGAAGTAGTAAACACTATCGGAGGGCTTTAACATGTGCTCAACACGAGCCCTGGGACGGCTCCCACTGCGGAAAGGAAGCTGAAGCTGAGACAAAAGTACCTAAACACACACACAAAAAGCACAAAAACGCCCAGGGGTGCAGGCAGTTAATTCTCAGGTTCAAAGGCAAGGCGAAGCATCCAACTGCACCTTCAGGCCCCGCTCCCTTGCTGAATGCTGCCTTGGTGGGACTTGGCCGCGGTTGCACAGGAAGGATGTGGCGCAGCAGGGAGTAAGAGTCGGGTCTTCCCAAATCCCAAGTGAGCGCCCTGATCGCTGGATAATCCTGCTTTGCTACCAAGATAAAGAGGAAAACTGAGACAGGGGAATCCGGCATTATCACAGGGACACGGAAAAAACACTTCAGGGGCAACAACAATGAATGAGATACCTAAAGCTTGGCCAAAGGCAGAGGAAGCGGCTGCAGGCAGGAAGAACTGATCCACGGCAATTTCTCTGGCTTTCTTCTGTTAAAAATCCTTTGGTATTTGCAGCCTGTCTGAAGTTTTGCTTTTTTTCTTTCTATCTTTCCAGACCAAAGTAAATTTTGAATCCTACACACAAATAAACCAGTAAATCAGCAGAATTCCCATCAGGTTCAATGAGAGTAGCAAGACTTTCTAGAATGAATCACAACTATAAATTCTGAACATTTTGATAAACACAAGTCTCTCGGACATTATTTGAATCCTTGTGAACCTGAAATGAATTAGACCCAGACCAGCTGACTACATTACTGACTAAAAGCGTCAACACAAGAGTAATTTCTGCTGATCTCTGAAAGTCAGAGCTGATTAGCCAGATCGG
>JAVSBS010018585.1:0-36098 GCA_033124195.1 Coracias cyanogaster | reverse complement strand
CCAGAGAGTGCCGTTAGTGAGCAGAGACTCAGCTCGAAAGGAAAATCACGGAACAGAATTGGTTTGGTTCTAACTCAGACCAGGACAGTCGAGTGTGGTGTACTTGCCTGCATTAGCAAAACATACCTTGAGGTGAACATTTGAGAAGAAGACTAGAGGAACAGGGAGTCATAGAATAACTGTATCAGAAATTTCATCTGGATAAATACGTAGGAGTTTAAACTACTTTATAGTAGCATTTCTGGTAGTTTTGTCAGTAAGCTTCTCCTGTTTAAAGACATCTTAATACACGTACAGGACTGTGTCAGCTCACATATTCAAAGGCAGATGGTATTTCATTCAGCTGAACCAAAGTGTTACTGGTTCTCGTGCACACCCGAGTCCCCGCAGGCACAGGGTATGCCCTTCTCCTCAATCAGGGACATGTGTCCTTTCAAACCTAGCCTGTGCTCTCTGTGTGCTAAGTGCTGCGGGACAAGTCTGTAAGTGAAGCAATACAAAGGCTTTTTATCGGAAGGAAATGAGAACCCTAAATGGATGTGGGGATTACAAAAAAAAGGCAAAGACACAAAAATCTTGGGAACTTTAAAATGGGAGTAAGGAGCTAGGCTATCCTTTGGGTGATACAACGCCATGTATTTTTTTAATAACTCTACTTCCTATGCATTTTGCAGCATGGATGTTGTGAGAGGTTTTTCTGTCTGAAATGAGGGCTTCCCAATCACATCACAGACTAAGACAAAAATGTACTGCGCGCTGCGTTTAAAGAGCTACAGACGCTTGAGATACCATATGAACTATATTGAAAGACTAAATGAGAATGTTGAAAACGTTGCCAGTGGAATGCTTCAGCAGTATAGATTTTGTTGCATAGAGTTATTGGGTAATCAAAATATTTAGGTCCTTTTAGTTAAGAAAAATCAAACGTATCTGCTGAGAAGCTGCAGGTGCCTTCAGAGTCAAAATTATTCTAAAGCTGCTTTCCACTGAGACCTTGAATAAAACATGTAGCTTCATACTCTGTATCTGACTGCCTGACCGCTGATGTTGAAAAAATATGTACCTTTTATTATTAACACAGAAAAATACAAAATGATTTAATAATAGAGTATGCTGATATGAATATTAAGGATCTTCAAGGGTATCTGACTCAATAAACCTGAATAATGAAGTATTACATTTTGTAAATGTGCAATCTTGATGGCTAAAATGAAAGGACTGATAGAGATGTTGAGTGAAAACAGGATTGCAGTTTGTTAAGGTAGAATCTAAGACAATTCTCAGTAGGTTATCTTCTGTATCTTGTGTTTACCGGTATATACACATAGAGTGGTTTAAAAACCGTATGTATATATTCATTGTGAAATGACAGAAGCTAAAAATCACATTAACATGCAAAGCATAAAAAGGTTCTGCAAAATCGCCTTTTTTTAATAGGAAGAAGAGAAATTAAAAAGAAGAGAAAGGTAATTTCAATTTAGAAAATTTGACAGCAACATTTGTTCATCCAATACATTCTGTCGTGAAGGGTCTTTTTGACCTGCTGCAGTATTTTGTAAAGCGATGTTCCATTATTTATACAAGGTAACAATATGAGCAAGAGAAGAAAATCAGTAGGATGCTCCTTTACATCCAGTGCTGCATGGTGGTGGCTTAAGCAAGCACAGCAGTGTTGGTGTATAACGATAACATGCATCCCTTTAGACACAAACACACGTGCATACGCGTAAGTGCTGACGCGTGATGAAACCTTAGTTTAGCAAGGAGTTACATTTGTCTGTTTAACCTTATCCTCCTCTTGTCCCTCTTAATAGCATTGGTTTCTGTCGCAGCTTCGAATGAACCGTGTAGATGTCTCTTTATCAGTCCAGGGATGTCTATGTGAGGAAGGAATTGAACAAAGACTGCATGAAGTGTGGCTGGGTGAGCAGGCTAGAGTTCTCCTATTGTTCTACTACTATCATCTCTTAGCGGAAATCCTTTCTAAATACCATTTCTCTGACAGTCTGGCGAGTTTGTACGCGATTACATCTACAGTTGTAGAATTTTAGCTGCTGTTTGAATGGTCTCGGTGAGTCCAAAGGATGAGCAAGTCCTGGAGACTTTTTTGGGCAGTTAAAAAAAAAAACTTGTTCATGTCTTGAGATTCATTTCTTGACTGGTTGCTTTTGGATATTTATTCCAGTGAAGTGTGGCTGTTTGGGAAGCTGAATGAGTTTGTGATGGTCCCTACGTCAGGATTTTGCTGATGGTTTCTCGCTTGTATGTGCAAATGCCATTAAACTTGATTTACCTTGTACAATTAGTTTGACTGTCTCAGTTTCATCAACAAACTGGGATGTTTAGTAATGGAAGTCTAGGTAGCTGTTCACATCTTCATTAGATCTTGATCTTTTTCTTTCTGTCTTCCCCCTATCAGCTTCCTTTTCCCTTCTGCTCCTGGATAGACGTTCCTTCCTTGCTACACAGATCAATCTGTGTTTAGGTCCTTCTAATAGCATAGTATGGTCTTACTGCAATCGGAAAACTGCAATTCAACATATCTGTAGACATGACTGCTTTCCACATATGGATATATAATACGCTATATATTCCTTCTCCTCCAGAATTATAGTTGTGTTGTGTGCCAGCCCCAGCTAGCAGCCAAACTCCCACCCATCTGCTGCTCACCCCCTGCCTCAGATGGACAGGGAGGGAGGAGAAGTAGGAAGAACAGGAGTGAGAGAGTTCGTGGGTCATCATAAAGACAGGGAGATCACTTACTCTCACACACAAAACAGAGTTGCTTTGGAGGAAATGGAATTATTTATTGCCAGTTATAACTTCTGCCAATTAAATTTGCCTGTTTGATTTCCGATTCAGGTAGTGGGAAACAAAAACAACAACCCCTTTTGTTATCACCAGAAGTTAAAGCCACTTCCTTCAGTGAGGCAATGGGTGGCATGGAGAGATGGGTTTCAGGACAGTAGTTTCTCTCCTTGTCATTCTTTCCCTGTGCTCCAGCACGGGTTCCTCCGTGGGCTGCAGTGCCCCTGGGGTTGTGCTTACTCGGCCATGGAGCTCCCTTTCTGACCTGGTGCTTGGTCTGCTGTTGCTCTTTTTCTTTCCTCCTCTTCCTCTCTCCTTCCAACACTTTTGCCCTTTCTTGACGTGTATTTTCACAGCCGTGTCACCAGACTGGCTGATGCGCTTGGCTGTGGCCTGCGGTGGGTCCCTTGCGAAGCCATCTGGAACCAGCAGTGTCTGGCACGGGGCAGCCCCTGTCCTCCCCCCACCGAGGCCACTCTGGCAGCCCCCTAAATACCAAAACCTTGCCACCTACACCCAATACGGATTTTAAGTCAGCTAAACTTGTTACGCTGTGTCTGATTATTGACATTTCAAGTTTTCTTCAGAGATTGTTCTGTTTGTCGGTGTTGACTATCTTGGCCTTTTTTTTTTATAAGCAGTGTGTTGTAAATTTAATTTTTGTGGTGTATATATAATGCAGTGAAGTACTCGTTTTATAGTGGAAAAGCTGATATATATTTGAATTTTACTTTTCGGTTACCTTCTCCTCAAATATAATTACAGGAATTCAAGGAAGAATAAAGTGTGACAAGATATTTATGAATCACGAGATTTAACAGAGACTGAAGTAGATCTTATTATTGATGTGCTTACTGCTTCATTAAATTCCCCTTAAGGTTTGCAGCATGGATATGGATCATTTGCAATAATAATTATGCAGTGATCGATTGATTGTGTCTGACATTGTACTTGTCACCTTGAAATGCGAAAACCATTCATTTTCGACTGTGTGAACATTTTTTTCTAATGTTAGGCACCGGCATGCAATGGTTTATTTTATAGAGGAGTGCACTTTATAAAGTTGGGAAGTTAACATTAACCTTTACCTAAAAATGAAGTATCGCTTTGTCATTTTGCAAAAATGAAAATTGCCCAACCAGCAATGTTTTGAGATTAGAAAACATGGTATAATTTCAAAAAGATTCTTCAAATTAGAATGTATGTATTTCATTCAATTGATTCATGCATGTGTATTATGCACATTAGTTTTTCAATAGGTCGGTGTTTGAGATACAGCATAATGAGCATACTTGATAAAATTTCAAGCTCGAGATCTCTGCTTTTAAAATTGGTGTGTGTTCTCTGGAAAATCTGTCTCCCTTTCTTACCAAGACTTTGATTCATGGCAGTATTACTTAATTAGAAAATCAGGATAAAATGCTTTTACTTTAGTCTTTGAGTTACATAATGTACATTTCATGTTTTGAGTGGTGTAATTGTCATGATAATTTAATCTGCCTTTTATTAAGAACGTTTGTAGTAATAAATGAAATGCTATCCTTTATATTGTTTGTTTGGGCTTTCAGAATTTTGCATGTAATGTTTCTATTGACATTCTGATGTAATGGCTAGTTAGCGGCTGCAGTTCAGGTTAAGTGCATCTCTGCTTTCTGAATTAATATAAAAACAACCATCAAAAGAAATGTTGCCTTTGTAGGTACTGGGTGCTTTTGCAGAGCATCTGTTGTTGTGGAACAGGAAGTGAAGACCAGAGTTAATGTTCTGAGAGATGTGATTTGATTCAGAAGTGAGTTTTCCAAACCTAAAAGCCAAATTTCACACAGAATCACAGAATGGTAGGGTTGGAAGAAACCTCTGGAGATCATCTAGTCCAATGCCCCTGCCAGAGCAGGGCCACCTAGAGCAGGTTACACAGGAAGGCATCCAAGCAGGTGTTGAAGGTCTCCAGAGATGAGACTCCACCACCTCCCTGGGCAGCCTGTTCCAGGGCTCTGCCACCCTCAAAGTAGAGAAGTTCCTCCTCATGTTTAGGTGGAACTTCCTGAGCTCACGTTTATTTCCATTCCCTCTTGTCCTGTCACTGGGCACCACAGCAAAAAGACTGGGCCCATCTTCCTGACATCCACCCTTTATGTATTTGTAAGTGTGGATGAGATCCCCCCTCAGTCTTCTCTTCTCCAGACTAAATAGACCCAAGTCCCTCGGCTGTTCCTTATATGGGAGATGTTCCAGTCCCCTAATCATCTTAGTAGCCCTTCTCTGCACCCTCTCCAGCAGCTCCCTGTCTCTCTTGAACCAAGGAGCCTAGAACTAGACACAGCACTCCAGATACGGCCGCACCAGGGCAGAGTAGGGGGAAGGAGAACCTCCCTCAACCTTCTGGCCACACCCTTCTTGATGCACCCCAGGATGCCGTTTGCCTTCTTGGCCATAAGAGCACATTGCGGGCTAATGTTTATCCTGTTGTCCGCCGGGATCCCAGGTCTCTTTCCACAGAGCTGCTTTCCAGCAGGTCAGCCCCTAACATGTATTGTTACATGGGGTTATTCCTCTGCAGGTGCAGCACCCTACACTTGCCCTTGTTGAATTTCATCATGTTTCTCTCCGCCCAGCTCTCCAGCCTGTCCAGGTCATGCTGAACAGCCTTCTGGTATGTCAGCCACCACTCCCAGTTTTGTATCATCAGCAAACTTGCTGAGGATGCACTCTATCCTTTCATCCAGGTCACTGATGAATGTATTGAACAGGACTGGACCTAGTACTGACCCCTGGGGAACACCACTTGTCACAGATATCCAACCAGACACTGTGCCCTTAATCACAACCCTCTGAGTTGTATCTTTCAGCCAAGTTTCAATCCACCTCACTGTTCATTCACCTAACCCACACTTCCTAAGCTTGTGTACTAGGCTGCTGTGGGAGACGGTGTCAAACGCCTCGCTGAAGTCAAGGTAGACAACATCCGCCGCCCTCCCCTCACCTATCCATCCAGCCATTCCATTGTAGAAGGCTATCACATTAGTCAGACATGACTTCCCCTTGGTGAATCCATGTTGACTACTATTAATAACCCTCTTTTCCTCCATATGCTTTGAGATGATGCCCAGAACAAGGTGTTCCATCACCTTTCCAAGGATGGAGGTGAGGCTGACTGGTCTGTAGTTTCCCGGATCCTCCTTCTTGCCCTTTTTGAAGACTGGAGTGATATTTACATTCCTCCAGTCCTCAGAGCTGATCTCCAGGACTTTTCAAAGATGATGGAGAGCGACCCAGCAATGACCTCTGCCAGCTCCCTCAGCACCCACAGGTGTATCCCATCAGGACCCATGGACTTATGAGTACTGAGTTCGCTTAATTACTCTTTAAATTGATCCTCCTCAACCAAGGGGAAGTCTTCCTTTGCCCAGACTTTCTCTGTCTCCTCCCAAGTCTGGAACTCCTGAGGGCTGACCTGAGAAGTGATGACTGGCGCAAAGAAGGCATTCAGTAACTCAGCCTTCTCTACATCCTCTGTCACCAGTTCACCTGTTTCATTCAAGAGTGGGCCAACCCATTTTCTCTTGTTTACCTTTTGCCTCCAATATAGTTCAAGAAACTCTTCCTATTGGCTCTGACATCCCTTGCCAGCTGTAATTCCAAGCTTTCCTGAAATGAGCTTTCCTCATTTCATCCCTGCATACTCTGAAAACATTCCTGTAATTGTCCCAAGAGATCAGTCCGCTCTTCTATTTACCGTAGACTACTTTCTTCCACTTGAGATTTTTCAGAAGCTCCCTGCTCAACCATGCAGGTCTCCTGCTTCCCTTGCCTGATTTCTTGCTCTTAGGGATACACTGATCCTGAGCTCGGTGGAAGTGGTTCTTGAATACCAACCAGCTGTCTTGGGCCCCCTTACCTTCTAGAGCCCTAACCCCTGGGACTTCTCCAAGCAGTTTCTTCAAGACGTCAAAGTTAGCCCTTAGTCCAAGGTTGCAATCCTACTTATTGTTTTGTGCGTATTACCCATGATCCTGAACTCTATTTTCTTATGGTCACTACAGGCAAGGCTGCCCCCAACCTTAATGGCTTCCACCAGTCCCTCTTTCTTAGTCAGTACTAGGTCCAGTAGTGTACCTCTCCTTGTTGGCTCCTCCACCACTTGAGTTAAGAAGTTATCGTCAATACACTGGAGGAACCTCCTGTACTCTGTGAGCCTGGCTGTGTGGCCTTCCCAACAGACATAAGGGTAATTGAAGTTCCCCATGAGAACTAAGGCCTGTGACTGTTAAGTGACTCTCAGTTGTCTGTAGAAGGCCTCGTCAGCTTCCCCATCCTGATCAGATGGCCTGTAATAAACTCCCACAACAATGTCAGCTATATTAACCCAACCTTTGATCCTCACCCACAAGCTCTCAACTCGCACATCATCTGTCCCCAGGGAGAGTTCAACAGATTCCAGTTACTCTCTCACGTAAAGAGCAACTCCACCACCTCACCTTTCAGGCCTGTCTTTCCTAAAAAGGAGATAGCCATCCATGACAGTGTTCCAGTCATGTGAGATGTCCCACCATGTCTCAGTCATTGCAATAAGATCATGTCCCTGTGACCCCACACAGATCTCCAGTTCCTCTTGTTTATTCCCCATGTTGCGTGCATTGGTGTATAAGCATTTCAGAGAGGGAGTTAAGCGTTTAGTTTTCATCCTTGAGGGATGGTAGGCCTTCAGGTTCACAGAATTACTAGCACTCTGCCCCTCAAGCGCTGAGTTACTACACCCACGTGCTTCTCTAGCAAACCTGGTTTTGTCCCCTTCCCTCTTCAAACGTAGTTTAAAGCCCTCTCAACAAGCCCCACCAACTCATGTGCAATAATCCTTTTTCCCTTTTGAGACAGCTGATTTCCACTTGTAGCCAGCAGACCCCATGCCGCATAAGCTTCCCCATGATCAAAAAACCCAAAATTCCACCAATGGCACCAGCCTCTTAGCCCCATGTTCATCAGATTTATTTCCTGTTCCTTTCAATGCACTTCCCTGCAACTGAAGGGATTGAGGAAAACACAACTTGTGCTCCCAATCCCGCAACCAGTCATCCCACTGCCCTGAAATCCCTTTTGATTGCTTTTGGGCTTCTCTCCACAACCTCATCACTGCCAACCTGCATAATCAGTACTGGATAATAATCAGAGGGCCCTAACACACCAGGGAGTTTCCTCGTAACGTCTCTAACCCAGGCCCCAGGGAAGCATCAGTCTTCCCTGTAGGATGAGTCTGGTCGGCATATTGGGCTTTCTGTACCCTTGAGGAGGGAATCTCCTACACAACAGTTACTCTCCTTTTTTTCTTAACCGCAGTCATTATAATGCATGGGGTTGGCCAACTCAATGTCCAGCCTAAATCTACCCTTTTCTAGCTTGAAAACATTACCCTTCATCCTATTGCTACAAACCCTTGTGAACATAAGCCAGAACAAATATGTATGCCTGGATAGTTGAGAATGCTTTATTAGATACATAACTGGCAAAAGCACTGATGCACCTGGGAGAGAAATACATTCATACTTCCCCAGAAAGACACCCCACACATTAGCATCATCTTCATGTCTGTTTATTTTCATATAAACTTCAAGAAATTCTAGGCCTTGAGATTGGTTGTCTGAAAAGTTAACACAGACCAGCCAAAACAATACTTTTCAGCTTGCAAATCATCAGGCACAGTGGCTTGCATACACATTAGTGAAAAAGTGCTGCCTTCTTTGTATGATTGATGTAAAAAGTTGATGGAGAAACTCTCAAATGGTACAGAAAAGCCAGCTCTTCTTATCTTGCATCTTTAAAGCCATATTGTTTTGCCACTAAAAATCTTCCATGATTTTCTAAATGACATAGAGATAGCATATAACTATGTGCTAATAAAAGCACTAAAATTCTTTCTCTTTTCTTTCATTCTCCCACCGGAACACAAAGTTCTTCAATAACCAGTTTTAAACCCTGATTTTTATGTATCAACAAAATCATGGCTCCGTCCAAGGTCACTGAGTCTAATCAACCCTAACCAAGAATGAAGATTTGTTATTTTCTTTTGGTTTTGATAGGTCAGAGCTAATTAATTGCTATAACTCAAGCAAGTAACTATTTATTTCACAGGTATATTAGGGGCAACAACAAAAGAATGAAGTATTCATTATTTTGGAAGTCTTTGTGGCTTTTGTTTTCCTTGTCAAAAATTAATCAAGCAGCTCGATCTGTTTTTCATGTCTGTCAATAGCATTACTACTAATACAAAAACTCCCTCATGTCTCTTGCTGTCTATGAAAATGTATAAATGCATTTGTCTAGGGTTTCCATCAATACCACAGCAAATGATACTTTCCCATAGAGTAAGCTCCCACACTCAGTAGTCTTGTTTACAACATTTGTGCTGCTGTTCTTAGTCTCACCCCTTTACAGCTCCTGTGGGTTATTTTGGGTCATGCCACTTGACAGCTCTGATAGAGAAAGCTGTGCCAGCCCACCCTGAGACTGGCTCAAACTAAAAGTGTGCATGCCTGACTCCAGCTAAAGCAAAAAACCTGGCCAGCTGGCACTGGAAGGGGAATAAAAAGTGTGTTGTAGGGCAGAGTGGAATCACATATAATTCCAGGGCAAGTGGAAAACTGGAGAAAACTATTCACATGGCACACTTGGGAAGAGTGGTAAAGAAAAGCCCGAACCACAGACCAGAGTTCACACAAACAAAAGAATTGAGGCTTACCAAAATTAAGTCTTCCCACTACAGGAAATAAGAAAGCTTTTTAATTAAAATTCTTTCTGTTAGTCACCTCCAGTAAAGTAGTATACGAAAGAAAAAGATGTACTTTGAAACAGGGGTAATTCCCTTCAGATGGCCATAACAACACAACCTCAAAGAACTATGGCAAGACTAGGAACCACTGTTTACAGCATTGTGGAGTGACAGTTTTAAGCTTCCCTGGTCAGATATTGGATGGGTAGTATCCTTTAAACAAAATGAAGTAAATAGTAGAGAAAACGTTCAGACTTACTGTGGCAATGTAACTCAAACACCTCAAGAAATTGCTGTCGGGGTCCAATCCCCCACATATTACGGACTTCTGCCTTATTAAAACAGCGACCAAAGAACTACAGCCCCCATGATGCCATGGTTCTGCCAGAAGTCGGAAGCTGGAAGTCGTGCAGACGTGGCAAGGTATAAAAACTCAAAAGAAAACAAAAACTCCCTCTTTTTGCTGAGTTGTCCAGAGAGAAAGTTCACTGCTTCCAAGCCCCGCACTCCCCCCTCAGGCCTTGCAGCCGGGGGAGGAAAGAGCAGGGGGAAGCAGCTGAACTGAGCTGCCGGCGCAGGAGCCAGACACCCCACCCCATGCCACCGCTAGCCACTGCTGGAACTGTACCAAGTCCAAATGCCAAAAGGTTTGAAGCCAGTAGGTGGGGGAGGAGGGAAGCCACTGCCTCCTGCCACTTAAAGAAACTCACCGCTCTAAGAATCTGAGTGCCTCCTGCCACAGGGGAAGCCAGAACCGAGTGCGGCGGGGAGGGGGAGGCACCGGCCCATCCAGCAGTTGCATGGAGGGGGCCCGTGCTGACCCATGCAGCAGCCGTATGGAGAAAGTCTGCACCAAGAAGCTGCTGCTGGCACCACTCCAAGCTGAGAGCCCTGTGCCTAAACCAAAAAAACTACAACAAAAAGCTGCTGCTGGCATTGCCCCAAGCTAGGGGCTCCGCACCGAAGAAACCTGCCACTCCAAGGGGGGAGCGCTGCACTGAAGAAGCCGCACGCCACCACTGAGTCGTGAGCCATGTGCCGTTGCCAAAAAGATTGCGGCAAAAAGCCACCACCATCATCATCATCGCTGTCAGAGAGACTCCAATCACGCAGAAAAGCTGGCAAGTCACCATCATCATTGGGACTGCCCAAGACTGCTGGCCAAGCATCGTCAACCCGACCATTGCCACATGCTGGAAAAGGGTAGAAACTGACATATATGCACACGCGCCACACCACACCAGGTTGACTAAGGGGGAGTGAGTGGGTGGGCGTGGCATCCTTTGATACCGTAATATTTCCATAGAGAACAAACAGTTTTATTCGAATATATTTGGTAATAAACTTGTTGAATATTCATTGGCTTCCATAATTGCCTATGAGCCTGGTGGGGAGGTATCTCACTTTGCCCTCGATCCCCTTTCCTTTTGGGAGGTTGTACAGACGCTTGCATGCCCAGACCGCGAAAATTGCCCTCTAAATCCTCCAGGGTACCAGCTCCCTGGCTAAAATTGAATAAATGTATGAATGAGTGAATGCATGAATATTCATTATTTGGGGTGGAAGAATACTGTAAAATAGCTTAAACCATTTCTTAAGCCATCTTAAACCAGTTCTCTCTCTCATCAACAGAAGTGGACAAGGAGTTGTCAGTTAAAGCCATGTCCAAGTGTGGTAACGAGATCCAATAAATGGTGAAGTCTTAAAACTCTCAAATGTGACTGCAAGAGTTTTTGTGATTACGTCTGCAAAATTACATTGTAAATGTCTTGAGTTTTCAAAACTTTATTCTATTTAGGATTCTGTACTCCAACTGGAATCAAACAAATAGCAATGCTTTGCTTTTGCTTAAATCTTCATGCTTTTAACAAATTAATCCTCTTAACATCCTTGTTGGGTAGATAGGAAAACCCGTTTTTTGTCTGTAACACTGAGATAAGAAGTGCCTTGCCTAAGGACATGACATTGGGGCTGGACAAAACAGGGTTAAAATTCAGTAACAGTGGCTCTCATTTGTTTAACAACTAGACTACACCGTTTGCATTATGTCAGCGATTAATATGAAATATAAACAGAAGGTGGAAAGGAAACTAAGATCAACCTTTACTCATTACTGTTCTCACTAGTACTAAAGATGAAACACCTTAAAAAGTATGTATTTTCCCGTCTATTCCTTGCATTGTGGGGAAAATGATTTTGAGTCAAAACCTCAAAATTTTGAATAAAATCAGATACTTTTTGAAATTATGTAAAGGCAGTCGGAACAGATATAAAAAAAATATGCAAAACCAGGTAATGAAACATATTCATGAATGGTTTTGTTCGTTATATGGCTGCTGTGACTCACAATGAGAATATTTTATACCCTTCACTTTTATAAGTCATTATTACAAGACATGTAATCATTGCTAAATATGTTCATTTTAGCCATATTTTAAAATATTTTTTCAAAATAATTTATTTTAGCAAGTAAATATTTCTTATCTATAATGTATGTAGGATTTATCACCAATTATTATGACTTGAGACAGGGAGACAGTACCTTATACCATGTACATACCAGGTACATAACATGACCTTTTTTTTTTTATAAGCCATTTTATTTTTAAGCATTCTGAAATATCTTAAGATGCCATACAAGTCAAATATTATTCTCATTCTAATTGTAATAAAATCATGTATGTGAGATAGAAGTACAAGATGGTCTTTTAAGCTTTGAAATAGTGATGACAGGACAGAATTTGTTATTCTTTTCTCAGCCTGTCAAATCTGTAGTATAGGAAATAATACATACTCGAGGAAATAAGATAAGACATACTCAAGCCTTTGTGAATAAAAAAGTGTTTATCAAAAATAGATACAATTTCCATTCCTAAAAAATCCCTAAAGACATCGGAAAAAAACCCCCAAACATAAAACCCTAAAAATAACCAATGCAGCTTTTTCATGCAATACTATAACATGCTACAAGATTCTCCATTTCTGCAAGCTTGCAGTTTAAAGAAAAGAGCTTTCAGAGGCTGCACTATTTGCAGACTCCTTTCCAAAGCATCTTGTTTTCGATATAGCAGAAACACATGACAATTTATATCCACAGTCTTTTTACATAAAGAATTGTTACTAGCCAAACATTGCAACTTCTCCAAATATGATTTCAGCACCTTATTTCAGACCTAATTTTTTGATAGAGAACAATAAATGACTCTTAAAACAGATTACTTGAACAAAACAAAGCAATCTAATTTATTTAAAGATATATACCCTGAGATTTGTATTATTAAAGAACATATATCTTGTTAGGTAGAGCAGACACTAAGACCTAACAGGATGCTCATATTTCTACCAAGTATCTTCTGGATAGTAAAGGCAAAATCATCCTCTACAACTATGCACAAGCAGACCAAGTCCCTGGGCACTCAAAGCAAGCAAGATAGTTCTAGGACCTGTCAGAAGTACTGCATAGATGTTGTGCAGGTCATTTGTGGATGCAGTCACATGTGGATCCTGGTATCAGATTCAATGTTTCTGACCACGGGATGCCCACCAGCTCATTCAGAGACACTTTTCCAACCAGACTGCCAAACACCTGAAAGTTGCAGCAGGGGGCCAAGGTAGGCTTTTTCTGCCTAGAGAAAAACTTTCTGGGAAGAGAAGAGAACACACATGGGACAAACCCAAGCATATGGTAGCCCTAGTAACTATTTATGGTTGTAAATAGTTATGGTGCTTATCACACGGCTATCACTTCCATAGAAGTGTGTGTCTAAGTATGCATAGTGACAGATTCCTGTATGGTACACTACACCGAACATAACTTAAATAGCTACTGAAGTTACTGCACTTATTTAACAGGCTGTCTAGGAGCATGTTCAGTGTTTTCTCTAGGTGGCTGAGCAGCAATTTCCAGAGATTAAATCACAATTGTTTATAATTGCTTTACAGTGAATGTTTCTTCAAATAACTTTTAAATATTAAATAAGACTCTCTTTTTCTACCTGATTTCTTAAATGTCCATTAACTCTCTACTAATAGTTTGAAATATTGTTTTCATATCTTTATTAATCTTATTAATGTATTCTCAGTTTTCCACTTTATTTTTTAGTATTACCTTGGCATACATTATTATTGTGAAATGCAATAACACCTAATATAAAACGTTGGAAGCAACTTTCTTTGTATGCATCTAAGAGAGGCCACATTTGGACTTCCAGCAGAAATGTGCAAAAATTTCAATATGGTCTTGCAACAGACTCATTTAGTACTGTCCTTATATGCTCCCAAAAGGTACCATTACACTACTTCTTAGGAAGAGCTGCACAAGGGAGAGAGAATCCACAAAAGGAATCAAAATACTTGGTAGTTTTTAAATGTCAGTTAGGGATCAATGCTTAATTATAGAATCTATATGCCTGCAAAATAACCCGCTCAGCCCACTTCCGATTTGGGCCCAAAGGTAAAAGAAGATACCTTACCATTAGAAGCTTCTTGGATCCTAAAAAAGAAATTGGGATGAGACATAGTTTTAGACAACATTATCTCCTTGTTACTGCTAGGTTTACTTTTTAAAAAGATCCACTCATAATTCTAACAGGGAGGGTCCAATGCTAGGCTCCCCAGTACGTGAGAGAGGTGGACATACTGGAGAGTCCATTGAGGTGCCACTAAAATAACAGGATTATATTTCCTATGAGGAAAGGCCGAATCAAGTGAGGCTGTTCATCCTAGAGAAGGTGCAAAGAGGCTCTCATCAATGTATTTAAATGCCTGAAGGGAGAGTGCAAAGAAGCTGGATCTAGGCTTTGTTCAGTGGTGCCCCATGACAGGACATAAGGCAATAGGCACATTCAAATGCCCATTGGAACATAAGGAAAAATTTCATTTCACTCTTCATGCCCTTAATGTTTTGCTGGAGGATGAGATGGGTTTGAACCCTCTAAAAAAAAAAAAAAAAGAGGGGAACACAGCATGGGCTGAATTTTTGACTGGAGTCCCAACTGTGAAAAATAACATGTAAAAGGAAAGTCTTTCAGTGTACCTTGCGGAGTGGAAGGTCTCTGCTTAAATTAAATCCCAGCCTGGTAGATGCATGGTTGACTTTGCATATTGCTGTACTCTTAAATTCTCAGAGAATATATGCAAATGAACATGTGATCTAAGGACCTAGCTGGGTCTAGAGATGAAAGAGGTGAGTGTTCTCGGGCCCTGTAATGATATTTTTTTCTGACAATGCTGTAAAATTTTTCTGGGAACAAGCAGCAGTAATATGTACTAAAGTAAATTTCCTAGGAACCCTACTGAGACACTCTTCATTCTTTGAATGAAAAATACCACTGTAGGTGCCTAAAACTCCTCATGTTCAGTCTTATTTCACCTTAAGAAACATGCATGCATTGCAGAATAAGGGACCTATTTTTACTTCTTTTTTTCTTTAACTAATGTGGACAAATGCCTTATAACAGTATAAAACTGAAAAAAAAAAAAAAGAAAATAATTTGTGGGCTGCATTTTTGTTTTGGATGGCTTGGCTTTGTAGAGGTTTTTTGGGGTTTTTTTGTCAACTTCACAGTTCAGAGGCAGAAAGTTCTCTAAAAAGGTCTATAAGAAGTACTTGTTTCTTCAAGCACATAGCTGTGAAGTCATTAATATCTGAGAAAGATGTGCTTGTAATATAATGCAGCAAATTAAAAAGCTGAGATTGGAAGAGCATATTAATTCCACGATTTCATAGAGTGAATTTCCAGCAGATAAGTTAAAAATTTCTTCTAAATTATTGGTATCAGCTGATAAATAAAACACATGAAAATATAGGGTGGATTACATTGCTATATATAATATCTTGTACATTGAAAGGTGTCCACAAATCTAAAATAGCATACAGATTACATCTATATGCAATGTTAGCAAAGAAACTAAATTTCATCTATTCTAATTAATTGGCATTTTATAAAGGGTCATATAAAAGTAGGAAAGAAAAGACAAATAGCACTGCACACAAAATTCAGGAATGTACTCTGTTTTCCCAATTGTTTTGCTTAATTAAAGGTTACGGTTTTTCTAAAAAAACAAACAAACAGAAACCACAACAAAAACCAACCAAAAAAATCAACAAAAAAAGATCCAATACTGTAGAGGTGGGGAAGAAAAACATTTTTAACCGTCATTCTGCTCATTAAAAAATATTAATGAGTAGAATTTAAAAGTTCATATAGAAAATATATCATGAACAGATGCTGAAGCTTGCAGAAAGTAAGAAAAAAAGATATCTTTTCTTCCATTTCTGTTCAACAGAATGTGACTTAACACAAAAATAAATTAACCTCAGGCATCTACAAACAGCACTGGAGTTACAGAAAGAACCTTTTTTTTCAGTATTCTATATAAAAATACGTATTTTTTCAACAATATTTTGCTATGCACTTTCCTGTTAAGTGCTGGGTTTAAAAATTTCCTTGAAAAATTCTGTAGGTCCTAACACTTAATCACTGAAAATTTTCTACTGATTAAACAGTTATTCTTTAATGCAGACCTGACATCTCCCAATCTAGGAAGCCTTAGAAGGTCACAGATTCTTTCTCCATAGGAGGCCAAGCTGTTTAGCAGAAAGTATGACCTACTGTGGAAACCAATGACCTACTAAAAAAATAAACAGTACTGTGCTGTAAAGTGGTGGAGCCAGCTGAGAAATAGAGAGCTCTATAATGAACTGCCTTCCTCCTACAGAGATCAAATCATGTTAAGTGATGCTATTAAAACAAATCACATTTTAAAAATCTTTACCTGACACACTAACAACTTAAATTAGTAAACCACAAAAACATCTACTTTATTTTTTCAACATACATGAAGACAACTATTAGTTCTTGCAGTAGACTGAAGTCTAAACACTAAATCAAACACTTCAAATCAGAACCCACTCAGGAAATGTTTAAAATATGTATATAAGGCAAACGAGCACAAAAATGAGTTTTAATGTAAATAAAATACCCAGAGAATTATCTGCCTATTTAAAAGTACTCTGAATAATTACCTCAACTTGATAATATATTTTTTTATTAATGTTGTCCAATAGTATTCAGTTTAAAAAACTGAAAATAAAATGGCAATAGAAAACATACCTTTTATTGTATCATTCTATTGGACACCAAGTTATAGAAAGTTCTTCTTAGAAGTTAAAAAAACCAAAACAACACTATTTTAAAAGGCCATGTTTTGCATATGTTTTCACAAAATTCTCTATATAAGTTTATAAAAGATTTGGACACATAAGATAAGAGTATTTACTTATCTAAAGTAATGGTCTGTTGGAGGCTACTCTTTTGCATGTAATAAAAATATGTGAGGTTAATCCTCAGAGTAAATTCTTACAGCACCCTCACTATCAGTAGGACTATGATAATTTACACTATTAACAGCCCCTTAAAATAGGTAAGCCATATGATATGTTTTTTAAATTT
The DNA here is from genome assembly GCA_033124195.1 of Coracias cyanogaster. Taxonomy (NCBI): domain Eukaryota; kingdom Metazoa; phylum Chordata; class Aves; order Coraciiformes; family Coraciidae; genus Coracias; species Coracias cyanogaster. The sequence continues at coordinate 19,073 of JAVSBS010018585.1, read as the reverse complement.
CTGAGAGATGGGCAATGTTTTATAGCATTATTGTAAGGATAAGCCTCATCACCATTCTCCAGAAGAAACCAGAAAGCTATAGGAATTAAAAGTTACTAAGTGACATTGCCTTCGTTTCAGCAGTGTTATATTGTTTCATCAAAGCAAGTTCATCTGGCTATGGGTTTATAAAGAGGAACAAAAATAACACACCAACAAGGTATAGGAGTGATCACTCATCAAGAAATTAGGATACTTATGCAACTGTTACATTCACATGTAATTACTGAGAAAGTTAGAAATACCAGTCAGCATAGCAGGTGCCACACCATGGGGTGCTGCAGGGAGAAGTGATGGGCTGCTGTGATAGTGTCAGACATGATGGATTAAAAGAAAGGCCTTGGAATGGCATTCAGCCCACAGAACTACATATAATTTAATCAAATTATTTTCAGAAGAATGAATCTTCTGCTATAGGCTGATCTCAGGACTCCCTTTAAAAATACAGTTCCAGAACTGAAGCTGAAGTGTTTGACAGGAAAAATTATGAATACACTCGTTATTCAGTAACTGATATTTCCTGTATTGGTAGACTGTCAATAAAATTTGATAGAACAACATCTGCAAGACTATCATACTGTTGAAAAATATGAGAAAAAGGCATCTTTGGAAAGCTTCTTATAAGGCTAGAAATAAAGTATAAAGTAAAAATTCCATGCTGCAAAGAAAATTCTGCATTTGCATTTCATATTGAACTTTGGCTTCTAGGAAAATATGTATATGAGTTGAAAGAGAAGATATTCCAAAGTTAAGGAAGAGGTGGAAGATTTTGTCACACAGGTTCTTAACACAATCTAATAAACCTTTTCATAGATCATATTTCACAATAAGTTCTAACCATATATACCTACAAAAATGTAGGCAGGCAGTTTCCTCCTATAAGGCTAATCATCTGAGAGAAAAAAAACATTCTAATTATTTTATTATGTTTTATTTCAAAGCAATGGCATAAATCTGCAGTTCAAACTGTGATATCCTATGTCTTCCAAGCACAGAAACTACTGTGTTTTATTATTGTTACTGATGTTACAAGAGAAATTTTTATAAGGGTTTGTGTCTGAAATAGATACTTTCTGCTCAGTTATTTGATTTGTAGCTACACAATCTAATCCTCCTTTGTCTTGAGCTAACATAAATTTCCCAGCCAAAATCAAAAGCTACATTCACGTGAAAGAATAAGACCTACTAATGAATTAAACCTCACAGCAACTCAGTAGGACACCTAACTATTATTATTACCAAACTTGTCAGAAATAATACTTCCTCCAGAAAAATCAACTCAGCCAGGTTTGCTGCCTGCTCCTTTCAGACATTTTCAGTGCAGAGGCTCTGCATGGCTGCTTGTAGTGTGCCCAGAGTCATCCATTGACCAGCTAAATATGGTACATTTGGAACATGAAGAAGTACTGACGTATCCTTATGATGAAGAGACACACTTGAAGTCACAGTTCTCAGCAACAAATTTACATGGCAGGCTACAAATACTCTTGATCATGTAAATCAGCTGTCCGCCAAACAAGTGAGCTATACACAGGCATGAAGCAACGTGTTCCAAGCTGAGTTCAGTATTTCTATTTAATGGTTGTGATGCATACTAAATATAGATGACTTTCCAGAGGATACAAAGAATGAAATCTTTAATCACTGTCTCTCATTCTTTTGGCTAAGCATAGGACTATCTCTCCTAATTTGCACAAAATCTAAAATAAAAATTAACTGTGAGATGGTATAGAAAATACTCACATGTTCCTTGGCTCATTGCTAGCTGGGGACTAGATTATTTAATGACTAATTTACTATGCTTCCCTGATAGAGAAAAACTATTTGTTAGGCCACGTATCACAAAGTCAGAAAGGCAACTAGGAAAAAATCAAGAAATCAATTTATAGTCCCTGTGGTGGTATATTCTACGTGTCAACTGTGTTATGCCTGAAGAGCACAGATATTATCCTTAAATAGAAAATTTCTGGCTTGTCTTAGCTTTTTGAAATGTCTTTTTAGTTCAGACTTTCTTCTGAGAACATGCCTTACTGTGAGAATGCCATGCTCCTATTTGTATTACCAAATATGAAATCCATCTCTCATATAGAATATTGGAATCATAAAATGGTTTGGATTAAAAGAGACCTTAAAGATCATCTGGTTCCAATCCCCCTGCCATGGGCAGGTAAAATTTTTTATTATTAGCTCTTATAGAAGCAGATAGAACACAAAAATATTTGAAGGGCTGGAAAAACTCCCTTACCTTTTCCTTCAACTACTCAGGCAAAGAGGAAGGGAGAAGATGAGCTTGTGCTGTTGCATTCCTGTGCCCAGGTGTCATATACTACTGATTTACTTAATTCATGACTGACAGGAAAACAAAACAAATTAAACACAAGTATGAAGCAGCAAAGCCTATTTACATAAATTTATAAATAGCTTAGGCACAGCCTTTGTAGGTATAGACCAATATTCCACCTAAATATTAAGTAGCTGTGGTGACAACATGTTTGAAGATGACAGATGACATTCGCAGCTGCCATAAAAGAGAAGGACTTTTGCCAGAGCTGTCAGAGTAGCTCAGAACTAACAGTCAGCTCCAAGCATGTAAGTCTGCCCTCGCCACCCTAGTATAAGAGATACTGGGGGAAATGTTTGACAAGCCCACACTTAACCACACAGGAAGCAGAAACAGCTATCATAAATTAGAGACTACATAGCATTTATCACCAATATTTAATCTCATTCCAGTAGTAATATCTAAATAATTAATTTTCCCTAAACAAAAACAAGTAACACAGGTAATAAGGAGCAGTTATTGTGACTCAGAAGGGTTATGATAAAAAGAAAACAAAATAAATGCAAAATACTTTGTGCAAAAGTAAGTAATAATGAAATTCTGATGTCCGAAATGATCACAGCACATACTAACACCCTTCCCAACTTAATACATTAGGAACACTTTATGGTTTAACAGTTAAGAACCTATTTAGATAAATGGTTAATTGCGATTAAAAACACATTTCAAAGTTATTCCCAAATCCTCAGCCTCATGTGGTGCTCATTATATATATTTGAGTTGGCTGTCTTTTCACAGATACTTTATCCTAAGGCCTGTTATCAATTCTATTCATCACAAAGAGACTTAAGCCTGCTCAGTTAGGAACACTAGCTTAGTTTATACTGGATAATAACAATCGTAAGCACAGTTTCCAAATAAACCTTGTCAGGATTGTCGATGAGAACTAGAAAAGGGTATTATCACTAGCTGTGCTGCAGAGACAAGTAGAACAGTGATTAGTGATCAGTATTTGACAGAAACTAGAATTTCTCAAGGCACTACCAGTGAAATAGAGGCCAAAACAGACACCATATAGGCAGAAGGCTGTGGTACATCTACAGCAAAACCACAAAAGTATGATACTAATTTAGTTTCTTAAAGTAGAAAGAGCTCACAGCTGAGAAAGGACATTTATACCTGGCAGAATTTTGCATACACAAAACCAGCTGCTAGAACCATTACTAATCATCATATTCCACTGTTTCAAACAAACTAATTGAAAAAAAACACCAAAACAGTCAAACTAAACAAACAAACAAAAAAACAAACCAATAATTATACTCAGTCAGAAATTCTTGAAAGTAAGAAGTTGAAATTCTTAAAAGAACTAGATTTTTTTTCCCTTCCCCCCACCCCCCATGAAAAAATGATGGGATGGTTTGTTGTTTTCTGGTTTTGTTTGGGTTTTCTAAAGCTTTTTATTCTTTTTCCTTTTTATTATTCATTAGGTAAAAATTGACACCTTTCAAGGTTTGGGTTTTTTGTTGGTTTTATTTTAGCTTTTTTTTTTTTCTTTCTTTTCAAGAGGAGAGCATTCACAAGAAAAAAATAACCACTATTCTCATGGTTATGGCAGCTTCTTGGGATACTCTGGTTGAAGTCACTGCTGTGAGTCATACCAATCACTAAAAATGTGACTCTTCCACTGTTGTGACAAAAAGACTGATGCTGGCTGTATTGTTATGTGGTCCCTCCCTATCTGATTAGAACAGGGGGTTTTGACACATAAAAATTAAATATTCCTCAAAAAACCACCATGAATCTAGGGCCTGATAGATCTTAGATAAACACCTCAACCTCTAGTCAAATCCATGCTTGATCTGAGAAATACTTGGAAAAAAGTATTGTGAAAATTTTTTTCCAATAAATTTTCATTTACTGTAAAATAAATCTCTTCAAAACGAAAAAAACTAACAACCCAGAGCAAGTCAGTCCTTAACATTACTGAATAAAAGGAAATTTGTATATATAAAATGGTTATTAGAATACTCATATCATAGACAATATACTAAAGAAGATTTATAATAGTTTGATGATTACCTATTATTTTTACACAGTACTAAATGCAACAATGCAAAAGATATTTTAGCATCAGGTTGTCACTGGACAGATAAGATAACTCAACATAGCATCAGCTGAATACTAAGCCCTGGCTAGGTAAATATCTAATAGGTAAGAAATTAAAAGACTTTTTTTCTGATACAAATATATCTAAACACCCTTCTCATTTGAACCCAGCATTTTGTTTGCAATCTTGATAAATTAGAAGTCTGTGCAGCTGAGAGAACCGAGAAGTTCATTTCACTATTTAAAAATGTCCTCCTTAAACTTAGGATATCACAGATGTTGCATCTGAAATCACTCTTTGAAAACAAAGAAAATATTGAATAATGTAAATAATGAGGTCATGGAAGAATTTTAGTGGAATGCTTTTTAGGAAAAGAGTGGCTGATAACTACCACCTACAGCTAAATTGCCTTGATTTCCACTCTTTCTACAAAAGCATTGTAAGAATCTTAAGTAACTCACCATCTGACCAGTGATCAGTGAATATGAATCCAGATGAAACAAACTGCACAGCAAAAGATCCCTTACACAAACTCCTGCCACATATTTTCATACAGCACTGATATTTACCTTGGCTATATAGCATATGTGAAGTGTTCCACTCAGATCTCTGTTACATTGACTCAAAATTAAAGAGCAATCAATGGTGTTAAATGATGACATAGTAGACATGACTCATAAAACCCGGTCGTGTATGAGTGGGACACCACTCTTCACATACTTAATTTATGTGATGGTGACTGGGCTCTGTAAGCCATAAGCGAAATAAAAGGTCAGGATTATCTCCTTTTCTTACAATCTTCTTTGTGAGCAAACAATTTTACAGATGGAAAATTTTTTTGACTGCACCTAGAGTGTGTTCTCCAAACTACAAAAGGAGCAGTTATCTGAACAAGTCTTTTTAAAAAGCACAGATATCTCACACTAGCTGTGGTATTTTTCAGAGGAGTTCCTTAAAGCACACAGTAAATTTCATATTAAACTAGTCCATATGTTCCCTTTCCACATGTGGCTAACTTTAAAACTAGTTTTCTTAGTACCTTCTCCTCTTAACAGAGGATCCTCTTAGAAAATGAGTGAAGGAAAAAATAATAGAGGATTTGGATTTTATGAACTGTAAGTCAGTCTCATGGAGTAATTCATCTTCCCTTTCGCTTTTGTCCTCACTAGCAGTAAATGCCAATATAAGACCACCAAGTCCAACAGAATAATTCTATCACCACCTGCTGCATGCATCTAATTACAGAGACTCTTTTGAAACAGCATCTATCTTGAAAATACTGTTTAATAAAACATATTTTCAATAAGTTTTATTGACTATTACTCTTAATTTTTAAAGTATATTCTTAGTATTTGTATTTCTTTTCAATGGATTCCATAAATATTTTGAAGTATTCACCTCAGATAAACTTTTAGGTTTTCAGTTTATATTGTCTCTAGAATGTTTACATACATTCATGAATACACTAATAGTATTAGCATTTAAGAATACCCTGTATCAAACCATCATTAAAGGCTATTACTATTCTATTACTACTGACATATCAAACTGATAAAGTCAATTAACAGTTGCATTTTATTTCTAAAAATCCTTAGTAATAGATTTTCTTTCTACTCATACATTGTTTTTAGTTTAAAACATTATTTTTGGTGGTTGTAAAAGTTTGAAATTCTGACAGTTTGAATAAAAAGTAAGAAGTGACAAGCACAGCTCTGTTTCAACTCCAGTTTCTCTGAGAAGATACTTTAAAAATATTTTTAGGTTTTTGAAACCATAATACAACACATTTTTGAAAATGATACCTTACAGTGCAGAACAAAGTAAAAATGTAAAATATTTCTGCAACATATAAATTACATGTTTCAGCAGGATCCATGGCTTCTCTGGTGGAATTATGGCACACACAGAGGGAGCTAAATATTTCATTAGGTGTGATTGTTGTAATGGGAAGTACTGATAGAAATTTGCAATGATTCATTCTACTCCATCCCTCTCCTACCCTTGTTAAAAAGTGAGAAATGAGAAGACCAGACTTCAGACTGAAGAGGTAATGATGGCTACACGCAGCTGAAAATTTATTATCCTACACTCAGTTTTCCCTTAAACAGATGCCTTTAACGGATTTTCTTCCTGGGTTTCCCACAGTCACATAATCTGTAGTTTTAACAGTCTAAATAAGCAACTACTTTATTAATATTAACAAGACATTTCAATATTTGTAATACATAACAAGATGGCTAAGGGTAAGTGAAATGATGGGTAGCTCAGCATCTAGAAGCTAAATCTAAATAACTTAGAAAATACATTAGAAATGAGTACAGAGAGGTGTTAAAGCTCAAAGAATTCTGGAAAAGAGAGGCAGAAGAAACAGCTTTTGGCTGTTCTACAGAGTATCCTGCTTTCCAGACATGCGTATGGCTATCCTGGCATTCAATGAGAAATGTATTGCTATTGCACTTTTACTACAAATATTCACATCATTTTCCTTTGATATTAATACCTTGGCAAGCAGGAGTTTGTACATTTTATGACTATTATATGAATAAATGACGTCTGAAAAAAAATAATTTCCTCTTCAGGTATGCTTATGTGTCATTGAGAACTAAGAGCCAGAGTACACCAAAACCCAATGCTAACTTCCTTTACATAAACACAAACAAGCAATCAACTGTATTGCCACCTAATCACCCCAAAGTGTCTTACCTTAAGAAAAGAAACAGATTTTTCAAGTTTCATTAAAAAGCCAGCTTCTAAGGTCACTCAACAACACTGAACAAGTCTCACAGGGCACGACAAATATTTTCACCTAAAAGTAGATGGCTAAAGATAAAATATGTATTTTGATTTGTCACGTTGAATTTATACTCATTTATATTCTTACCTATCCTATCTCAGTAAATCCTATTTCCTATCTCAGTAAATCACTAAAATGCAAAATCTACGTCTACATCCAAATATAATGTCAGAAAAACCATCATTAAATACGATAAACAACAGCACAGGAGGAACTCCTTCCTTTGCTTTGCCTTGCCATCCTCTCCTCACCCTTCCCCTCACCTCCCCTCCCCTCACAATTCATACGTCATCCTCATTTATAAACTATGAAGAATGTGAACAACTGAATGTTGCATAAGCCAAGCAGCCCTCTGTCCTAACTGCTAGAAAATAAATTCCAAGGGATATATATCCACTGGTTATGTTAAACCTTGTTCTTAAGTTTACCAAAAAAGTGTTTCTTCCCTTAACATTGTACATTACCTTGAAGATCCTGTGTTTGAGTGGGACCCACCATCAGGGAAACCACTGTTTCCATCTCTTTATCTTGTCTGTAGTAATGCTGCTGTCAAGGGTTAGGGCTGGGCTGGCAAATTGATGAATGACAAATGTTCTCTATTAACCCCTCTCCCTTCCCAAAGGGGAAGAGAAAGGAAATAAGGGGCAGAGACTTATGGACTAGAAAACAAAACTAAAGTAGCTTTAATAGAATAATAATAAATTGAAATGTACACAAAGCCAATATTGAACACAACAACTGATGGCAATCATTGACCAGGAAAAGAACTTGGGCCTCCCTCTTGGCAGGCAAGAATTCTATCACTGAACCACCAGTGTTCTAGCTCAAAATATGACAGTGGCCTATCTAATGTATGAAGAAGTTGCTGCCCTGATTTTTCTTTTTTATGCAAGCAATAGTCACTTTCTAAATAAAGAAAAATAAAAAGCAAAGCTTTTCATAGCTTCTTGTTTGTTTTTTGTTATCTTTGAGGAGGATATAAACATATTTATTTTCCAGATAAATAATTTTATTTTTCTGCTATAAAGAAATGGATGGCATTCTCTCAGGTTTTGTATGTGCATGTCCTTTGACACCTAGCATAACACTGGGACAGGATATTTTTCTATTTTGAAAAAAAAAAAATTGTGTTCAGTTTAGCATGATTTCCAGACTTTGGCACAAAATCAATCATTACATGAACAAAATGAGAAATACACTGATGCACAATAAATAAAAATTGAATTACATCTTCATGGAATATCTGCAGGTACACTGCCTAATCACTGTGCCTAAGCCTTCTATTTTACTAGCACAACTTTTATTCTGTTATTATTTCACAGTTTAGTAACATGCTCCAAGCTGAGACATTCATATACCACTTAACCAATTCTAATTGTGGCATATTCTGAAACACTTGCTTTTAGACTGATTAGAGAGGACAAGTGGATACTGACAAAAGCTCCTCTGCTCAAATCTGGTCTGCATCAGAGGATACATAGCCATGTTAGGGTGATACTAAACATGAGCTAGTCAGATCAGCATTTCAGTCATTATGAACTGTGCCTACAGACATTGAATCCAAACTTACTCACATCCTTGCAGTTAGACACCAGGTAAAGTAGTTCACTCTGCTGTGTTTGCATGCCTCTTGTCTCACTGAATTTTTTTGTTTGTTTGTTTTGTTTTTGTTTTTTTGGTTGTTTTTTTTTACTTCAGCTGTTTTTCCCAAGACATTCATCACCAAACCCACTTGTACATTTCTACTTCTTACTATCATTTCCTTCCTTGCTACTGTGCTATACAAAGGGCTAATTATGTACCAATTTCTGCTATTGTAATGTAGGAAATGTAGCCACTTGCAATATCTTGATGACTGTACTAAGCTAATTTTGGGGATGCATCTAGTAATTATTATCACACAATTATGTCAACTGTATAAAAAAATGAACCTGAAGAGAAATTGGATATCTCAGAAATGGCGATGGGCTTCAGAACTATGCATACTTAATTAACTGCTTCACATCTGCTGAAAGATAGTACTCATTGAAGCTAAGAACTGTGTGAGGACTATTATAATGGCCTCCAGGAAAAGTTAGTTGTCCTAACTTGATTTCCAGTGGACACAGGTATAAATCATAGAAAGGATAATAAGTGTTACTATTTTGCAACTCTCTCACATAATAAAATGGGCCAGAGCCTTTCTGTAGTCCCAAGGGTGAGCGAGGCACAGAGCTCACCTCTTGCATTCACACACTCAGCAGCCTTCCTCCTCAAAACCAGCTTCCTCATCCCAGTGTGATTGGGAGGTGCCACCACTACATGCTGGGTGCTGGCATGAATTTCTGCACTACAGCTATCTTTATTGTAGCTTTATCATGGACGAACAGAGGTCTTCAGTTTTCAAAACTATCATTTCAGCTTCTTTCACAAACAGTAGATCAAATAGAATTGCTTTTAACAAGGCTTATTTGTATTGAAAAATGAGGCATTTATTACTTCTATTAAACCAAACTGAATCAGCTATTCTGCAACGTTTTCTATAACACATTCATTTTTTCCAAAGAGAGGGATATTCAAATCTCATTTTAGAAAATCCAGCCATGTACTGTAAAACTAAACTTGTTAAAGAGAAAAGTTGGAGGTCAGCTTTCAGTAACTTAGGGAAGGATTAGTGTCATGTTAAAAAAGTCGAGTTTGCTGTTTTCCTGCAAACACTGGTTGCAGCTCCAGGCATCATTTTGAATGAACTATCTTGTCTTTGGCACAGAAGATAATTATCTGAGTCCCACCCAAAGAACTGAACTTGAGCCAGTAGAGACAGCTGAGTAAAAATGAAACAAATACCATGTTGAAACTGAAGATATTGTACTGTGTTTCCAGTAAGATCTTATGGAGTTTTTGCCATATTAAGAAGTTATAGAGGGGATTGTGTGCCACACAGGCAATGTGTGAGAAGGGTAATACTTGGCTTGACCCTATTAGCCAGTTAACAGTATAAACAAGACTTTTACAGAAGTCTCATTCAAAGCGGCCAAATTCAATGTACTACATTGTGTACCTGTAACCAGCATCCTCCATGTCTACAGAACTTGTCATGCCTGCAGATTATGTAGATAACGGCTTTTTAAGAAAGCTTATGGGCAAGAGCAGAAAAGTGAATTCCAGTAAAAATACAATAATAATAATATACCCCAAACAGTTTAGAAGTACTGCAACATGTAACTCACTTCTTATGGAAAACTTTTCCCTAGTGTGATGCAGTATTGTTTTAGAGCTGAGTGTATGCAGAAAGCAGAGGAAACCAGTATGTCAAACTCTAACAACTGTTCAGATCAATCCCATTTTTAAAATAACTGATGTTTTGAGGACTTTGTTTTTTAGCTAACTCATTGTCAAGAAAACAACCTTTATAAAGGATTCATTTAAATGGAATCATTGTGAAGCTTAATTTAGAAACTCATCAAAAGTTAAGTCTGAACATGAAAACTAGATTCACACATTCAACACAGCATTTGCAGAGATAACCTCATTTCTTTTCCAGTAGTTATTTATGTGTATGCAAGGAGTCTTTTCAAACAAAGTGTTAGTAATCAACAAGTCATAGAATCATATCATCATTAAGGTTAGAAAAGACCCCTAAGATCATCCAGTCCAGCCATCAACTCAACACTACCATGACCACTAAACCATGTCCCAAAGTGTTATGTCTATATGTTTTTTGAACACCTCCACGGATGGTGACTCCACCACTTCCCTGGGCAGCCAGTTCCAGTGCTTGACCACTCTTTCAGTTAAGACATTTTTCCTAATATCCAATCTAAACCTCCTCTGGTGCAACTTGAGGCCATTTCCTCTCATCATACCACTAGTTACTTGGGAGAAGAGGCCAACAGCCACCTCTCTACAACCCCCTTTCAGGTAGTTGTAGAGAGCAATAAGGTCTCCCCTCAGCCTTGTACTCTCTAGACTAAACAGTCCCAGTTCCCTCAGCCGCTTGGTGGTTCTCCAGACCCTTCACCAGCTTGGTTGCCCTTCTCTGGACCTGCTCCAGCATCTCAATGTCTCTCTTATACATCCAAAACTGAACACAGTAGTCAAGCAACACCCTCACCAGCACCAAATACAGGGGCATGATCACTTCCCCACACCTGCTGAAACAGGCCAGGATGCTGTTGGCCTTCTTGGCCATCTGGGCTCATGTTGGCTCAAGTTCAGCTGGCTGGCCACCAGCACCCCAAGGTCATTTACTGCCAGGCAGCTTTCCCGCCACTCTTCCCCAAGCCTGTAGTGTTGACACTTGGCCTTGTTAAACCTCATACAACTGACCTTAGTCCATCAACCCAGCTGTCCAGATCCCTCTGCAGAGACTTCCTATCCTCAAGCAGATCAACACTCCCACATTATCTGTTGGATAGTCAACTGTAGTCACCTGCTTACGTTGCATAAATTCAAAGAGGGTCTGTAAATTCCCAACAGACTGAAGATATTGGAAGATAAGCACATCTTTTCCATTGAGCTGGGCCTGTCAGTTCCTCAGGTTTACATTTCGTAGAAGATAACATTCAATTTAGTGTATATGGTTGCCCAATCTGCATGGTGAAAGTGAATGTTAAATATTTAAGAAGGTCATTTGACATCTTCAGGAAAGTGGCAAGAGAGGTAGCTGCAATAGATATGGATGACCAGCTGCACTTTGGATTTGGCAAATATTGCATTAAGAGCAAGTTCAAATGTTTAGGCATGTTAAGTAACTGCTTTATTGAGGCCCTGGTCAGGAAATAAAAGAAGCTTCTAACCAAGCCCTGACTAGATTATGGTAGAAGAACTGCTCATCATAAAAGTCAATCAAGTAGACAAAAAACTGCCTAGGTTGGACATCCGTATAGGCACAAAGAGATTGACAAAGCCTACTACTCCTTTGTACTACAAATTGTGAAATGAGGAATTACAAAGAATAAGGAAGTTGTTAAAAAATAATGAAGAGTATTCAAAGGAGTAAATTCTTGCAGTAGGGTCAAAACTATTTGAAAACACAATATCAGAGGCCCAGGTCATGTGCATATCACTTCTAAAAAAATTTACAAAGTTGAGAAAAAGCTGGATAAATATCAAGGTAGAGCAAAGTATTAAAATTGAGAAGTAAGCTTTCAAATAGTGAAGATATGTGCAAATGAGGAAGATAGAAGGAATCATGGTCTGTATCAGGATTTAGCAGAGCAAACATGAGCTTGAAGAACAACTTTCAAAAAATCCAAAGCCAGACAATAAATATCCAAATATTTTCAAATGTTCAAACATATAAAAAGCAAGAAGCCTGTCAAAAAGACCACAAAAAAGTAGGACATTAAAGTGTAGCAGGAGTACGCAGAGTAGATAAGGCCAGAGAGATACGTATTTTTTTAATCTATGCATTTACCATAAAGATCCATATAACTGCCTATTCTTTAAAATATTTCTTCGCAAGGAAAATATAATTTCATCTCAAGCTGAAATACTGGTAGAAGTTATAGAATAATTTGACAAAATAATGATTTGCAGTAACAGATGATACTCGCTATAAAGTTCAAAGGGAAATCAAGGATTAAACAGCTAATCTGTTGTTCATAGTAAGGAATAGAATTAGTGAATATTGGAATAAAATACTTTGGGATGATTCAATACCTTCCAAATTATAGGGGTCTTCTGAAGGAATTAATAAGTACAGTGATAATTAAGATTAGTATATCATCAACTTGGAATGTCAAAAATCACAAGATAAGATCTCAAATGAACATTCTTAACAAACCTGGGCATAGGATGATGTGATGGTTCTCATATTTTTAGAAAACAGAAACATGAAGCAAAGTTACCAGTTTTCACAGAACCAAAGATGTCAAATGGGGAGTCATGAGCAACTGTCATGGTGTCTCAACATTTTCTTAAATGATATGAAAAAGTGGATGAAAAATGAAGTGTCATAGCATGTTGATGATACTAACTTATTTATGGTAGCAAGAAGGATAGCTGCTTTCAAAGAACAGAGGAACTCCAGGATATACGGTGATGGGTGGATTAAATTTATCATCGATAAATATGGAGTAAATCATGTATAGAAAAATAATTCCATCTCTACATATACACTGAGAGGCTCTGGCCAATATGGAACATCAATATAATGATCAACAGAAACCAAAACTCATTTAGGCATAATTAAGAAGGAACAAAAAATAAATCAGAAATTATCATTATGTCTATGTAGAAAACTATGCTGCACCTCCTTGTTAAATACTTAAGTTATGATGTTCCCACATCAAACAGGGTACGGTGAAAACTGTGAAGTTTTAGAGGAGTGACACTGATTATCAAGGTAAGAAGTGTTTTCTGTACAGGAAGTGACAAAACAGACTAGGACCCCTCAGCCAGGAAAAGATATGGCAGGGTGAGGAGGACATGGAACAGTGAAAAGTGTAACATGCAGAGCAAATAATGAGCTTTCTCTCTCTCCATAATGAGCTATAGTGCATAAAAATTAGTATGCACTTAAAGGAAAAGTCCTAGTCCTTTGAAAGTGACAAAAGACAAAGCATTACTTCTCTCTAGGAAAGTCCTTAACCAAAAGCCATTGGATGTTGAGACAGTAGTCCAGGAAATGTCATTGCATCCTTCCCATTTCTCCACTGCTGGCCTTTGTCAGACACAAGATGGTCAGAAATTGTCTGAACTGATTTGGTCTGTCTCGTGTTCCCCATGTAACACTGAGGCAATTCACTACTGACAGATTGAATGCAGTCTTGTGACTGTAGTCTCCATGAGGTTTTTTTGTTCATAGATGGAATGTATTCAGAAAAATGGCACCACTATATATGGCACTGGGATGTTCAACTAAATACGTAAGAAATGGCTGGAACAATATTTCATGTTTGCAAAAAAAGAACTATATATTTAATAAAAAACTCCTTCTGTAGATTTTTCTTTTCTAATCATGCAGGTACTCAGCTCAAAATACTCAGCTCAAAAGAGCTGATAGCATCAGACAGATTTCCAGATGTGCCTTATCTGAAAGCAGGAAAGAATGTGTAAGCTTGCTTGTGGAATAATGAGTAAGCAATTAACAGAATCAGCATACTTTCCAAGCAGACCCTTTCTCTCCCCATACAAAGCTTCCGACATGTCAATGGTGCAGTTTGAAAAAATTGTAGATATTTCCATCTACTCTCCAGTCTTTCCAGGGCTAGCTGACAGCCACATGATGAAGCAGGAAAATCTATGTGTCCTTTACCTGGCCCATAGGTGATCTGGGTTTTTTTGAGCCTAGGAAGTCCTTCCAAATTCCTTCTAGGTGAAACACAGTCTTGTTTGCTGCAGGAAATACTCCACCATAACTCAGGTTAGAAGATGCACAAGGAACCAGCTATTAGTTCAGAAAGGCTATGTCCCTGATGACATGTGGAGTACCTAGGAGCATAGCTCCTAACTTTATTACCTCCCAAACAGACTTAGTTCATGTGCACCAAAACTACGGAATTAAATCAAACTCATATTAAACACAAATATTCAGGCGATCCACTCTGTAACCCCACAATGTGATAAGCAAAAACTCTAATACAGATGCTTCCATACAGGTGAATGCTTCTGTAGAGGCAGGCTACATATAAGTATTATCACCACTTCGAAAGGTATCATAATGCACTAGCTATAAGGGAAAATGGAAAATAGAAGCTTTAATAGAAGGTACCCCAGACACTCCGCAATGTATCAGGTAAGAAAAATTCTCCTTCCTCACAAACTTTTAATTAAATTTGTTTTCTTTTAAAAATATTGAGTCATTTTCATGGAATATTGATTAAAAAACCCTGAAAATTAATTAAAAAGCAATTATTTTAAGTATATATATTTCTAAAGCTAGAAAGGATACATAGCAAATAATGAACAAAGCATGCAGCCTTGGGAACTCAGCTGTCTGTAATTTAGAAGCTAACTCCACCACCTCTGATTTCTCCTCTTCCTCTCAGTTAAACAATATCTAGCCTATAAATCTCTCAGAAAAAAAAGAAAGTAACAAAAAAAACATATTTAAAACTCTAGTACTTTGTTAGAAATTTCAAGTTTCAACTTCCTTTTCAGTATGAAATACTGGAAGAGTAAGGAACAAAATGTCCTGGTGAGACCTCACCTGGAGTATTGCGTCCAGTTCTGGAGCCCCCAGCACAAGAAGGATGTGGACATACTGGAGCGTGTCCAGAGGAGGGCCACCAAAATGATCAGGGGAATGGAGCATCTCTCATATGAAGACAGGCTAAGAGAGCTGGGGCTGTTCACCCTGGAGAAGAGAAGTCTTGGGGTAGACCTTATAGTGACCTTCCAGTACCTGAAGGGGGCCTACAGGAAGGCAGGGGAAAGTCTGTTTAAAAGGGTTTGTAATGATAGGACAAGGAGTAATGGTTTTAAGCTAGAAAAGGGTAGATTTAGGCTGGATATTAGAAAAAAGTTCTTTAACATGAAGGTGATAGATCACTGGAGTGGGATGCTCAAAGAGGTGGTGGAGGCCCCCTCCTTGGAGTCATTCAAAGTCAGGCTTGATGTGGCTCTGAGCAAACTGACCTAGGTAGAGATGTCACTACTCAAGCAGGGAGGTTGGACTAGATGACATCTAGAGGTCCCTTCCAGGCTAAACCATTCTATGAAAATAAGTAATTTAGCTAGGAGATTGTATCACTTACCTTGGGGTAACTGCTGATTCTGGCTGTTTCTGTATGATTTAGTAGGTTTGCTGGAGGTCTTACAGAAGAAAAACAAAACAAAACAACAAAAAACAACAACAACAAAAAACCACCAAAACAACAAACCGGCATCACTGTGTAAAATAATTCTAAAAACATCACATTTTCTATTATTTCCTCTTAGCTTGCTTTCTGTTCCTGTTGTGCGTTATGCTTTCACAACATTTTTGTTGATTTGACCCTTTTGATACCATATCACATCGTTAATAAAAAGAGATTCATATCTTGGTGAGGAAATGACAAAACTGTAACAGCTTCATATACCAATTGTTAAAACATAGTTGATGAAACATTCTGTTTGTTGTTTGGTAGCTTAGCTACTTCATCAAGCATTCTGATTATTTCCCCTTATTACTAGAATTAAACCTTTCAGCTACAGAGACCAAAAACATAAATATATGATTTAGGCCACAAGAATATTAAAAGTGTGTGTGAATGAAATACTGACGAAGCTAAATAGAAAGTGGGAAATTAGACATCTAATGTTGAGCATTTTCATTCCCCTGGGTCATCATACAGATCTTGCATACAGTTTTAAGGGTACATATTCAAAACAACTAATTAGGCCCACTCTTTTGCATTAGTAGAAAGTGTACATAGTATTTCCACCTGGAAAATAAATTTAAAAAAAAAAGAACACTCAATTTTCCATGTCTTGAATGACATAAAAAATAAGATTTTATTTTAGGATGTCTTGGTCTTTAGCTTGCATTATACAGTAGTTTAACCATTACAATTTTTTTTTGTTGACTTGCTGACTGCAGATATGACTGGATCTAAAAAAATCCCCAAAGCCATGAACACTTACATTTCAAGACATCTAGGAGTATTTTTCCTTTATAAACTCAAAGAAGATTGTTTGAATATACAGGTATAGCACTTGAATATTATTTAATAAGACTTGAACTGTGAGAAGAAAGCTTAATAAATCCTGAAAATTACTTAAAATAGCCTCTTCACCCCAAGCAATCTAAGAAAGTGGTTCAGTTTCAATTTTAAAAGACAAAGCATCTATTTAAATTTTTGAAATGGATAGTTTTATCTTTTCTTGTTTGGTTTTGTTTTGTTTTCCTAAAAGATAAACAGTAAATTGTCACATAGACATTGACATTTTATGCTAGCCACCTCTGCTCAGGATAATAAACCAGTTTCAAAGTGTCCCACAATAACTTTGAAGAAATTCCTAAGCATTCAAGTTTCAAAGCTTGGATTAATAAAATGATTCAGACTTGCTATCACTGCTCCTGCTAAATCTAATGGTAAACAAAAATGATCCTTAATGAGATAAAATTATAAGGGCTTCTACTCCTATGAAGTTACAAAAACAAGACACTATCCATATTTCTGTCTTAAATATAAAATAGATAAAAAGGAACCTGGTACCTTTTTCCTGTTATTTTCAGGCATAGACAAGAAAACAAGTTGGGACCAGGAAAAATACCAACTTTTTAACATGCAGCATGGAGTCACTGTGGAATGACAGTGCTCCAAGGATGTGAGGAAAGTGCAGGTCCTCCAATCCTTTCAGTTTTTGATGAAAGAAAGATATGCAAGTCTGGAAAAGTGGCGAAATATATGGGACACAGAGATTTTAAGAATTTTTTTTTCCCTCCTATTCCTTGTGTGTATTTACTATTAAATATACGATGGAAACACAGTGTTAAAATGTGGTGAATGAAGACAGGCTTTAATTAGGGTTAGAAAATGGAGATTGTCTGGCAAGTATACAACGCAATATTATTACAAAAGCATCAATTTAATTACTTATTAGATTGTTGTTGCACCCAGAAGACTGTTCTTGCCCTAAATAGCACTCTCCAAAAAATATGTGTCAGTGTACGTGCACATACATATATGAGTATGTGTTTAACGTGCAAATTATTTCCATTTTTCTTCTGAATAATAATAGTATGCTCCCCATTCCCTTTGACTACCATTAACTCTGAATTTCTTACAGGCCTCACGGTAGAAATTTGCCTGGAAAGCAAACTCATAAAACAGACAATTTGAAGTTTAACGTCTGTTTTACAAACAGCATGAAGAAATCTCTAACAGAGATGGGTAGACACATTGAAAATGGAGGTTCATTGGCAGAGAGGAAGCTATAGAGGAGGAAATAGAGAGGGGACAAGCCAGATAGGCATAGAGTATCATAGCAGTGGAGGACCTTAAAAATAAGGAAAAGCTATCTGAATTTGAATTGCTGTGAAATTGGCAGCCGCAGCCAGAGGATGGATTCAAGGAAAGTAAACTATATTATTGAAGAAACAGTAAAAGTTAATTAGATTAATAACTGAGTCACTGTCAGTGCTAAATAATAATAAAAAATAATAAAAGGAATGGATAGAGAGGAGCAAGGAAGTTGTGGTACTATGCTATTTTTGATTGACATGTAAGGCTGGTCCTATCCCCATCACTGAGGAAAAAATAGGGGAAGTTGGAAAGGTAAAGGAGAAAATTAAGTTCCAGATGGATAGACAGACTTTAGGAAATGAGATGCTGTGGCAAACCGACCCATTATTTTAAAATGTCTTTTAAAGTCAGCTAAAAAGAACTACAACTCCCATGAATCATCGGGGAGTCCTCCAGAAGTCAGAAGCCATATCATCAAACCCGGCAAGGTATAAAAACTCAAAAGAAAACAAAAACTCCCTCTTTCCACTGCGACGTGCAGAGAGGAAGGCATCGCTGCTGCCAAGTTCCCCCAACACCAGGCCACGTGGCCGGGGGAGCGGAGGGGGGAAAACTGCTGCAGCTGCTCTAAGAATCCGGAGAGGAAGGAGGGGAAAACAGCTGCGGCAGGAGCCAGACACCTCCCGTGCCACCACTGGCTGCTTCTGGAACTGTGCCAAGTCCAAACGCCAAAAGGTTTGAAGAAGGGTAAGAAACCCGACACTCTAAGAAGCTGTTGCCCTCCCGCTTAAAGGAACCCAACACCCCTCTGCCAGGAATGCCGCTTAAAGAAACTACGGCAAATCAGCTGCCGCTGCGGGAGTGGCACCAAGCCAAGCTGTTGCCTGCCCCGCGTCACCAGCACCACTCCAAGCTGAGAGCGTTGTGCCTAAACCACAAGAAATTACAGCAAGAAGCTGTCGCTGGCGCCGCCCA
>JAVSBS010018584.1:71046-109741 GCA_033124195.1 Coracias cyanogaster | reverse complement strand
ATAAACACATCACACTTGGGTAGCTTAGATGCTGGAAACAGGCTAGCTGCAGCAATATGGAGCTCTGAGCTGACTAATTTACTTACACAGTTCTGTTCTGCTGTAACTTAGGGGGGCTTTCAGTTGAATCATTTTTGGCAAGCTAGATGATTGCACCTGCTGATTCCACTTGCTAGCAGGGCTTCCAAATCCTAGTATTAGGTTGTGGTAGGTACAGTTGCAATTCTCCTGTGTATTAGTAAGACGGAGGTGGCTGTTTAAACGATCAGATTAATTGTTCCTTATGGTAAGAGTTATGAGCACTTGTGTATCTCTCTATTTCTGTAGGTATAAAATTACTTTTCCCATTTTTCTTACACTTGATGTTCCAGAGTCTTGGAAACACATATGGCCAAGTCCTCAGAAATGATCTCTAAACCCAGGGGAACAATTGAGATTGTTCACACAGCTGTGCATGTTCTTTGGGATGTAATGTGTGCATCTCATCATGTGAAATCTTAAGTGAAAACTAATCCTAATGAAAATAAACTCTACAGCCTATGGATTTGGATGGAGGATTACAGCTTGTACACGCATACCAGTCTAAGGATGAGGCTATCAGTTTGTGCTAACCGGCACAGCTACACTAAATTCAATCTGCATTCACCAGTTGACACTAGCTGAGGGACTAGCCCTAGCTTTCTGCAGTGATGAGACTTTGAAACCTTTGGCACATGAAATTGTAACGTGACTTTAAAGAGTTTGAAGTCTTTGAAATGTCTGATCCTGAAGTTCATCACTGACCTTCAGTTTTGAAAGATTAGCCCTTTTATTTCTTCAGTTCCTCGTAATTAGAGCTGCTTTTATGGTTGCCATATATTCTAAACCAAACCAATTTTCTGCTCTAAATCGTTTTGAATAGGTTTTAGTCTTTGTTTTGATTCTTAATTTCCTAAAAACCACCACAGTTCCAATAAAGTACAACTTACATGAATCGAAAGAAAGGTGCTAAATCAGAAGCAAGAGATTTGTGGTACATCAAACACCATGCGAGAGGTTTCCCACAGTGTGTGACCCTGCAGCTGCTCTCTGTAGGCAGAGCTTGTTTTCAATAACAAGCGTGCACAGAGCAGTGTGTTTTTAAAAAATAACACCAACAAGCCAACAATGAATCAATAATTAAATTCCCATTCATCAGATTCCAGTTGGAATGAAAATGAGGTGAGTTTGTTGAATCATTTAATATACTTCTGGAAGGCAGTAGATACTTACGGTGATGAAGGTCGTATTAAAAAAGGGTAGAGAATAAAGTATTGACTCTGAGGTTGCCAGTGATGGTCAGATTGGGCCTCTACTTCTAAGTCAGATGCAAGCTGGTAATAGGGCAGGCCTAACAGTTATGTTTGTAAAAGACTTAACGATGGAAAATAGCAATTAGGGATGATACAACATTGCTTTCAGTGGAGGACCAAATAGGCCTGAAATGTACCTCTTG
Organism: Coracias cyanogaster; assembly: GCA_033124195.1. Lineage (NCBI taxonomy): Eukaryota > Metazoa > Chordata > Aves > Coraciiformes > Coraciidae > Coracias > Coracias cyanogaster. The sequence goes on along the minus strand of JAVSBS010018584.1, from coordinate 108,267 downwards.
AAGACAAAGAATGGAAAATAAGTGTGCTGGTACAAGGGTTTGTTGCTTGTTAATCACGGGCTCTTATCTACGGTGTTCGCTTACCCCAGATGGGTGAGGTACAAGAAGGGACTCTTGTAATCATAGAATGTGTTGGGTTGGAAGGGACCTCTAAAGGTCATCTAGGCCAACCACCCTACAATAAGCAGGGATGTGTCTTACTAGGGTTGCTCAGAGCCCCGTCAAGCCTGACCTTGAATGTCTCCAGGGATGGAGCCTCCCCTCACTTCTCTGGGCAACCTGTTGCCAGTGATCAACCACTCTCATATTAAAGAACTTTTTCCTGATGTCCAACTTAAATCTACCCTTTTCTAGCTTAAAACCATTACCCCTTGTCCTGTTGCTACAAACCCTTGTGAACAGATCTTCCCTTGGCTTCTTATAGGCCCCTTTCAGGTATTGGAAGTTCACTATAAGTTTGAAGTAAATGTGGGCACAATCATGATTTTACAGTTAAAATACAAGCAGAAAATAACCTCAAAACTACTCTTCAAATCTCGTTAGCCCTTTGTATATTTTTGATGTTTGCGATGTAAAAAGGGACTCTGGAAATCATGTATTTGTTTTCAGGCTTGTCAGTGATACATGTTACTATTCATGAAGTCAATGGTTAACTAACAGCCTATTGTCTAGAAAGTGTTGTTTGATTTGCTATCCCTTTCACTATGGTGGAGTGTCTAAGAACAAGAGTGTCTTCAAAGTACAAATTTCTTTTCAGTGGCATTTGCACATCCTTCTATAGCCATTCAAAGTTAGGCTTGTTCTGAGGCACTCACGTAGAGCAACACTGATTAAAGTGAACTAAAGATCTGGCCCAGAGTGTTTATTCGGTACTATAAATAACAGCTCTAGGTCCAGTCACTGGAGACGAGTTCAGGTCCTTACATTAAAGTAGCATTTTTTGTGATAAATGTGACGACACTCTTTCAGATGACAGAAAATGGGTGATATTTTCCTGTCTGAGCCTGGTAAGGAGTGAGTCATTATTCTCAGAGAATAAATGCATCCATCAAGAGCTTAATTTCCCCAAAAAGGACAAAAAAGGTGTGTCGGTCTGCAAGACCAGGTAAGAACTTTACTGACATTCCTTGTAGGAGTGCTTTGCTTTTCGTCGACTGAGAATCATAGAATCATTAAGGTTGGAAAAGACCTCTAAGATCTTCAAGTCTGACTGTCAACTTAACACTACCATGACACCCTGAAGCACCATGTCACGTAGCTGTATTCCTTTTGCAAAGCAGAAGGCAGCAGTGCAGTTGTTGCATGGCTGGGATTCATTTTCCTGTGAGCCATGGGTGTTATTTACATTAAAATGAGAACAAGTCACAGCGGGGTGTGTGCGTGTGCACGTTTCTTTCTTTACTTTTAGCTTCTAGGGAGGTGGTGTGGCGCGTGGACCCTGCTGCCTGGTGGAGTCCTTGGCTGCTTCTTAACCTATGTGTGCTCTCAACCTTTGAATTTTGTTTGATGCAAGTCTCTTGCAGAATTGATGGAGTGCATTAAGCTGTTTCCAGGGTGTCAGAGGGCTCTGTGACAGAGATGATCTTTCTAATTCTTTAGTGACAATGCGAATAACAGATGATACTCAGAGGAGCCCCTTCTTCATCTGCAACCACAGTGACCTCCAGCACAGTCATACTGTGCAGAGCCATGAGGCATGGCAGGGGCAGCTGTCCTCCTAGCATGGCCCCAGGCACTCAGCAGTCCTGAGAAGGCAGGCAGGAGGTGGACCGTGATGGGACAAGGGGCAGAGCTGGAGGTGCCCTGCTCCTCCAGTCGCTTTGCAGATCTGTTAGGCTGTCACAGAGAAACAGCAGCGTGTGACCTGAAGGCTGTGGCAGCGCTCTGGAAGCTGCTCAGAGTGAGTGAGTTTTATAAACATCACTCCACAAATACAATGCATCTCACACTTGGCACCTATTCTCTTTGGCCTTAAGTATTGGTTAAAACAATACAGAGATTTATTAAGTGTTGTTTGCAGGTTTCACATCCCCACCCTTTTTTTTCTTTTTTTTTCTTTTTTTTTTTTTGTCTTTTTCTGAAAGCTGCTGTGCTTGAGCGGCTTGCCTTTTGTAGGCTGAGGCACTCCTGTTTCAAATGTTGTGCTAAAAGCAGGGCAAGTTGTCTGACCGGCAGGTTAAAAGACACTAGAGAAGAAAAAGGCAGTGAGGCCAAAAGAGCAAGTGGCTGCAGAGTTGCCACCTATAGTGCTTCTAGCTCCAAAAACCCACTTAGAACTTCTGTGTACTGAGACTTTGTCTACTTGGAGGCTACTAGGGCTTCTCCCTGCTGCTCTGTCTGGCTGCAGTTCCCCCAGCCTGTGTGGGTGCTGGAGTTTCCTGGGCAGGCGGAGAGGACGAGCAGGCTGCTCTGCTGTTAGGCACCAGCTCTGCAATTAACGGCTGGATAAGTGTAGTGATGCGGTGTCACACGATGCGAGTGAATGACATTTAATGAAATGCGAGCTGATGAAAATAAGCATCAGCAGGAGGATCCTTTCAGGTTTAATTTCTTGTCTATCAGCTCAGGCCTGCGAGTATGAGTGTGCTAGCGGCAGCAATTCCAACCCTGATGCTAGCAGCTCAGCAGAACTGCTCAGATGCTGGAGAAGCCATAGTTATTCTAGCTCATACCGTGCTCTTTCGCAGCCCATTGCAAAGGTCTGCGTGAAGCAGCTTGTTCCGTTCCTGTGTTGCCAAGGTAGCTCTTTCTGCTCCCCTAAATGATATTCCCCTTGATATGAGTGACGCAGGGCTGGGGCGCAGCCAGGGAACCTATAGCTGCACCTCCTCCTCCTCATGGCACATTCCTGTTTCTCCATGGCACCAACTCTCTGGTTCCTGCCTGGAGTCCTTTTTGAAGAGCTTCAAACCCAGACCTTACAGATATTTTGTAGTCATTTAGTATTGGCCAAGCCAGCATAAGAGAGCAAGGATGAATTCTGCCTAAAGCTGCTGGAAGAGCTTGTGCTGATGGTGTTGCTGAGCAGATTGTCAGGAGCACCAGGTTGCTGTTGGCATGTCAGACCAAATCCTGTTTTGTCACTTCCGTGGCTGTAATCTGGAGGGTCACATCTAGATGAGCTAAGGAACATTTACAGTTCCCTAGCCTGTAACATCTCAAACGTTGACAATCTGAACATATTTTCCCCCATGCAAATATTACAAAGCAAACAAGTGCTATGTCTCCCATTTTGCAAGGCCACACTGAGGCAGAGAGGTGCTGGAAGTCCTAGTCTTATGAAAATGGTTGCAATTTTAGCTTTTGCTCTAATTCTCAGTCCATCACAAGACAGAATTCAAATGCAGACTGACCTAATCTATAGTTTTGCAGATATTTCTAAATGCAAATGTCTTTCATGTAATTTGTTCTGCATTTAATATTTTAATTGGAATTAAACTTCAAATGAACACTAGAGTATCTGAGAGAATGACCCATCCTTCTTTGCTCCCTCTGCTGGCTCAGCAGCTCATTGCACTGCCATGTGACTTGCATCATTAATTTTGAAGAGGATTAAAATGGAAATGGTGTGGCATGTCCACAGGCCCAACATTGAAAATCAAAACTGCAATCATTAAATAATCCCACTGTGTTCGATGGGTTGTTAACTATAGGCAGAATGACAAGAGGGCTTTAATTTTTGCTCTTAGCGTCTGATAAATATTTTCTACCTTAATGAATGATGGTGGATACTTTTATTAATATGACTGATGCAATCATGGCGGCAAGGGAGCAGTGTTACTTCTTCCAACCCTTTACTACCCAACATTTCCCACATTTTTTGCTGCTCAGGTTGTTAGGTCTGTTTTCTCCCAATGTACTTCAAAGATGCTGTAGTTGCATATCTGCCAAAGACTGGAATGTGAGTTTCTTATATTTGGTCTTTTCATTTGTGGGTTTTTCCTTCCTAAAGACGGGCAGTTTATTTCCTTCACCACAGCCCTTTGAGACTGGGCCTATTCTCAAAGATTTTTTAGGAAGCCATTGCCACTAGCTATTCCTTCTACTATATCTTTAAAAACTGTGGCATCCTTCTAACACCTGCTTCCTGATTTTTATACACTTTATTTTTTTTCTCCTCTTTTATGTAAATCATCTTTAGCCTTTAATTTGTGGTGTTGTCATGTTTCTTATTTTTGTATGTTTGTATATGCACATAAGATTGAAAATACCAGCTTTTCACGCTCTCTGATACTTTACCTCCCAGCTTGAGTACCTGGGTGCTGGAAATGTCTTGAGAGATGCTGTGCACTGTCGGAGCCCATGAGCCCAACTGCAGCTGAACCTCATTAATGACAGTCAGAGCTGCAATGCACATCACTTCCCTGGAGACACGGGGTGCCCTAAGTAAGATCTGTTCAGTTTTTAGTGCTCTACCAGACCATATTTTCTTAGTAAACTTTCTTTTTTTTTCTCCCTTTTTGCCTTTTAGCAATGTCTGCTTCATTCTCCTTCAGTGTTTTCCCCTGCTGGATTTTAATGTGAGAATAATAGCACTAAAAGCAAGGAGCAACAGGAGAAATGCTTTTCTCAGCCAGGGCCTGCTCATCTGCTTTGGCAGGGCTGTCTGCCTTCAAATTCCTGATCATCTTCCTTCATCAGTCAATACATGGACAGAATTGCCTCACCTCTACCCGTTCTTTCTACTCAAAGATGAGGTAGTATTCTCAGTCTGACTCAAAACGTATTTGATTTCTGGTTTACTGTAGGAATATTCCAAGAAATTTTAGAAGGAACAATTACCCCAACAGTCTTAAGCCTAGCGGTCTGTTTTTATTTGTCACCACAAGGTTATGCACTAGTGCCTTGATCATGGTTTGGTAGTTACAGGCCTTCACCAGGCAGCTGTACTCTCTGGAGCCTTCCCTGCAATGGGAAAGTCTGATGCCCAAGATGTGGAAGGAGGCTGATGAAAATGGAGGCTAAATACAATAATGGGAATATCATAAAGTTCATGTATTTTAAAAACAACCAATTCACATTTCCTCACAGAAATTTTCTGTGAGGTTTCTATTTTCAATCTTTAGCATTGATGATACATTAGTAAAAAAGAATGGAGGTATTTCTCTTGAGTGGCTGAGTAAGCTTTGCTCAAATGCAAAAGCCAGAAATGTTATACTTAGGCACAGAGGAGTGCACAAAAATCCATAATCTGAAACTTTAGGAGTGCTGAGCACATAAGCAGGAACGTGGACTTGAAAGACAGTACTTAAACGGGAAAAATACTTACCTTTAGGTGGCCATATTGGACTTACTGCTAAGATTATCTCACTCCCTCAAAATGTGTTTACGCATTCTGTGTAACTGTAGCTGTTGTATGAAAAATGTGGCAAGAATAAACTATAAAGATGTCATTCTTTCAGTAAAATTGAGCTTTAGGAAACTTGATTAATGGTTAATATAGCTCATTAAATAAAAACTCTAGCTGTGCTAGATTATTGGTGAAAAATGTTTAATAGCAAGCTGATCCTCAAAAAAATAGATTTCTAAGAAGCTAGGAGTCAACAAAGGAGTAAACAGTCTAAAAAATTAATTTTCATCCTTAAGATTGTGTATGTTTGGCCATGAAGCCTTCAAGACTTCAACCATTAAGAAGATACAGCTGGACACCTGTGGGAAAAGTGACTGCCATTGTCAAGTATTCAATATTTTTTTTAACTGCGTTTTCAGACATAAAAATGAGGTTTTATTTTTTTTTTTGAGGGGAATCTATGATTAATCAGAAAGCACGACTTTACAGGTTAACTGCTGTGAGGGCTTTTCTTATTTAGATCATGGAAGAGTAAAATTTAAAGTACAATTGTGCTAAAGACTCTTCCTCTGCCAGTAGCCTCCTTTTTTCTGTTCCTTTCCTCTGGTAACCTGCTGCCTTTTTCTCAGTGTTCCTCTTCTCTCTTGGATTTGCTTCTGCCTTCTGATTTTGTGCAAGTTACCTGAAAGTGCATATTTCCTGAAATCCTATGTTCGAATATCCTTTGAAAGAGATATTGTTGAGTTTTGGGTTAGACTTAAAACTACAGTAGTTGCAACAGCCGAATAGTTCTATGTTTTGGAAAGGAAAACAGTTTTTACTCTCCACTAGTGATATTATATGAAAATTATTGCTTTTTTTTTTTTCCCCATTAGTCTGACTACTTAGGGATTTACTTAGGACTTCATTGTTTATAATGTGCACAGTTTTAGGAGGATTAGGGGCACACAAGAGGAAATGTGAAGATGGAAAAGAAACACTATGAAATTTATGAAGAAAATACTGAAAAAATTAGGAACAGCTGTCTGCAAGACTTATCAAATGCCTGCACAAATATGCACAGCTGTTTAAGATCAACTTTCAAATCTAGAATTATAACGGGGACCAGGGCCAAAGGATATAAAAGCAGAAAGAAGGTGAAAGGGAAAAAAAAAAAGATATAAATAGTAACAAAAAAAGAAAACCACACGTTTTTAAAACGTTATTGGATGCATAAATGAAATATCCTGGGGAAAAGGTAGGGAATTTTCAAGAAGTCCAGGTCAGTGGGCCTGGCTAGAATGCATTTTTGCTTGTTGGAATGACTGTAATGAAAGCCCATACCAGGAAAATGTTTTGTCTTTCCTTCCTACGTTTAGAGTAGATTTAATGGATTGTGTTTAGTTTCAGCATTTGCTGACTACTGATTAGGAAATTCGTGTTCAGTTGGTATTATTTTTTGCTAGAGGACAGTACTATTTAACTGCTGAGTTCTTACTCTGGATTTCATCTCCAGAGATTGACCTCCTTCAAGCAAAGGGACCTCTGTGTCCCAGATAAGTGTAACGGGGACAGGAATGTGCACCCTGGTTTTCTGGTGGCTTTTGTTCTGATTTCTTCTGTTTTTAATCAAGCCACTTCCATTGAAGTTGTGTGTCTAATATGAACGGCAATGCTTAACTCAGAAGCCTGAACACTTTATGTAGGGTTCCATCTAGGATGCTAGAAAGCAAAAAGCTTCACTCACAAATGTGGACAGAATAAAATCAGAGAGAAACAGAGATTATCTTTTATAGCCTGGTGCCCCTGATCCCTGCAGCAATTACAGCTCAGGTGATGGTGGGGCAGCGGCTAATGTACCCTATGGAAAACGTGTATGAGTGCTGATTAATGAGTGATTAATACGTTTTAATGTGTGATATAATATCCTGATCCATTCCGGTGGCAGGGGCTCCCTCACAAACTGGGGAGCAGCAAACACGGGAATCCCTGGAGAAATCCCAGGTCAGGCTGCCCTGCTTGCGAATCTGAATTCTGCTATTCAAGCACTGCCTTTGGAAAAAAAATTGGCCTGCCTGTCCTCTATCTTAGTGCACTTACCCATGAATAAAGGAGAATAATCTCTGTAATGTGTGAAGTGCTTTGAAGTCTTTTCTGAGCTAGAGGGTCAGAGTGTTTAGTACCTTTTCCCGTGATGGGTCTCTGATACTTAAACATGCAGCACTAAGTCAGAAGAATCAATTTGTTGCTTCTATGAGGGCCATAATTCATCCTCCCCGATTGAAATGATCGAGGATGCAGAGGTGGCTCTCTGCTTCTGAGTAAACACTCCTTTTATGTTCCTTTAGCACAAATACCTGACACTAAGCGAGGATGCATAAAAGGAAGCCAGGCTGCAGGCTTTTTCCTGAAGTAGGTGTTTTGTGATGGATTAATGGCAAATCATGATACATTATTTATCAGATAATAAGGGTGATAATTGTTCTTATTTATCATGAGCCTAGCTCAGCTCATTCTCCTGTCATTCCTTCAGTCAAGCTGCCCCTGGGGATTCACCAGATAAAAAACAGTCCAAAGGTCATTCCAACAATTTTTACTCATAATGGCATGCTGATTACCTCCTAATTGAAAAGTGTAAACTACAGACACAGTAAGTAATGCAAGTGACCCCATCCTCACAGCATAATGTGGAGAGTCCCTGTGTGTCTCACAGCCAGCCACGGAGAACTCACATCTCCAGAATGAATTAGGAAGAAAGTTCTGTTAAAGTTACAGGGAGGGGGAAAAAAAGCAACTGCTTTCCTCAGAGAGAAAACACAATGTTGAGGCATATATACAACATTACAGAAGCAATGCAGATGTGATTTGGGCTCAATTCAGGGCTGCGTGGTGGCTCAGCCTTTTGACTATCAGTCAAAAATCTCTTCTTGTTCAGAAGGTGTGAAGATAGTGTTCCGGTTTTTGCTGCCTCTGTATTTATACTTCTTGTAAGGCATTGCAAAAAGAGCCTGTGTGCAGAATAAGCTCATAGTTGTAGGAGAAAAAAGTGTGATCTATGTAAAATATCGTCAAAAATTAATTTGCCTAAAAGCACAGACAATACGATACAGAAAATTCACCAGTTTTATTCTCTCTTATCTCCAAGGTACTCTGGCAGTGTCATGTTGATACAAAACTCTAAAATAGTGCAGATGAACAAATGCAGTATAAACATTACTTGGCTCCACAATTTCTCCTTAAAGCCCATACTAACAGTGCAGCATCATTTTCTACTAAATCCTGTTTTTCCCCAAACTCTTATCATGCATCCTCCTTCTCACACTTCTGTCTTGTTGTTAGTCCCACAATTCTTTCCTTGAAATTCTTCTGACTAGAGTCTGAAAACATCAAGTTTTTATGTTGCAGCTGCATAATCTCTGGCATATAGCTCACATTATTTCCTCTCCCAAACTCCCAAATAAAATTAGTATAAAAAGGAGTATAAAACACTTGTCTCAGTCGATAGTTTCTATCGGTACAAAAGGAATGCCAAGCTGAGGAGACCTTTTCTGAGCAGTAGATAGAGCACCATGCCTATCATTCTCCTTCTGTGGTGTTCCCTTTGGAAATACTGTCCGGCTGATGGTAACCTCACTGTGTTTATAATTTCACATCCTCACACCAAAATGATTTCCTCTGGATTTACTCTTGGAAGTCTGGAAAAGGTTCTGAGCATACTGAGACTCAAAAGTACCAGAAGCCACCCAAGGGCATGATCATCCACAGGGCACCAACCCACATGCTGTTTCTCTTGAGACAAAAGTTCCTGGCATCAGCTATTAGAACGCTCTATGCCTGTTGTCTTCTCCTTGGGTTATCCATCTAGGCATATCCCCTCTTCTAAACACAAGAAGATCTTCAGCTTACCCGGAGTGGGGACAAGAGATGATTTACTGCATAAAGCAACGACTCCCATTTCTATTTAGAACAGGTCTGAGTAACTGTTGTGGATAGGCAGCTTGTTCCACACAGTGGGCTTTTTTGTTACAGTTTGTAAACAATGCTTTGTACACCACAGATCATATCTCTAAGCTCCGTGCATGTACAAGGCAATTATCTACACTGGAGTTAGCCACCTGGCCTTTCCCATGAGAAACAGGTGTTCTTCACCTAACTTTCTTCAGGTGAAATAAATTGTGCCCTAGAAGTGCCACTTTAATTTTCATGGATTATTAAAGGAACCTTGACAACCAAGTCAGAAACAGATGTTTAAATCTGGTCAGATGAACCCCAATTCCTAGACCAAAGTAAGGATATCCCATAATGAAATGAGAATGAAATTTAGTCCACTAGATAATTTGTACTTTCCTATTAAAAAAAAAAAAAAAAAAAGTTCTTTGAATACAAGGAACTCTTATTTTCAGATGTGTAGGTTGTTCAAGGTAAGCTACACTTCTGCATTAGTAATGCAGTTTAGTCCTTTTAAACCAACAATTTAAAGTTTTTTTCCAAAGATTTATATAAGGTGTTTTTTTTTTTTTAAAAGAAAGACTTACTGCAAGATTAAAAAAAAGTGTTGAGGAGAGCTCATTCTGGGTAACAGCTTCCAGGTGTGGTCATGACCATAAATGATCAGGTGGAGCTTGGCAGCCATTTAGTCCTGAGAAGAGGGACCTGGCCTCACATGCTCCTAGTTCATGGTGAAGAGAAAATAAAACAGGTAAGTCTAAAGGTAGAGATTCTCAAGGTGATTCAAAAGAATAATCTTAAGATTTATTTTAACATTCCCTGTCTAGAATCATGTTGGAAACTTGCCTGTTATAAATTGGTGCCTTTTAGCTGAATTTGTTTTAGGGAAAGCACAGTAACTGCCTTGAGGTGCTCTAACCTTGGACTCCTGGGAGTATAAAGGGTACTTTTTTTTCACAGGGAGGCACAAACTTGTACCAGTTTGAATATGCGTATCAGAAGAAGGATGGATGGCATAAAATGAGTCTAAGATTTTTTTATTTTTTTTTATGAACCAGCAAGTTACAGAGAATTTTATCAGTAGGTGGGCTGTGAAGCAGAAAAGAGAACTTGGGACACAGCACAAATTCATGTATTTTCTGAGCATCTTTTCAGCCTGACTAGTAAAGAAAGGAAATCCGGTAGGTATTTGAGATAATGTCTGCTTTGTTTTAGAGATGAAGCTCATATTTACAACTGAATCCTTCTGAGAATATGTGGATCTGTCTTGTTGACTCTTAGTTTAGATTAAGATTATTGAGCATAGCACTTGTTAACCTTAATGTGATTTTTCCTGATAGGTGTCACTGAAATTCCTGGAGAATCTTGCAGGTTTACTTCAGTATAAATCATGCTATAAGATTAATCCTTTTTACTTCAGAAAAACAAAGTATCTATTTGCATTGTTTATCTTACAACGCATAGTTGAAGCAGGTATCTAGAAACTTGATAACTGGGGAAGCTCTGGGGAGCTGCAGCAGCTGATGTATCTTTAAAAAAAAAAATCTTTGTCATATTTCAGTGGGGTTTTTTAAGCATTTCTTAAGCATTCTGATCAATATATACAAAAAATTTTCATTTGCTGTACACATAACTGTATAATTCAAATGGGCACTTGTTTTCTGTATGGTTTATCACTTCAGTGTTTGTATATTAGTATAACTCTTTGTTACTAAGCAATAATGGACATTAAAAAAATGGAAGGTCTGGGACATAAACCTGCAACAAGCCCCAGGCCTGTGTGCAGAGCTCTGTAAATTGTTACAGCTCCACTGCCTTCAATGGCTAGATGTTAATGCTTCCCACAGCTGAAGGCTATCTCCCTGCTGTGAGGTACACCAAGAGCTGTTTTCAGTGGCTTATCCTCAGCAAAAAAAAAGGTAATAGCAGCCTTAAGGACTGCATCCAGCTGAACTAAATTCAGTCGTTGCCTGCCTGAGTTTGAGTGACCCATCAGCACCTTATGGTGATGTGAATCCAGGGCGTGACTTGGAGTTGTGCTTCAGGAGCTCTCAAGAGGTGCCTTTGCTTGTCTGTTTTTATTGGTAGCTGTTACTTTAGTAGTACTGGCTGGTTTAATCAAATTTTCTCTGTTGCTGAAATCTTTAAAAAGATTGTTGCTGCAATCTTTAAAAAGAACGTGACTCAGTAGAGTGTCATGCAGAATATGGAAAATGCACATAATTTGTTAAGGTGTAAACGTTGCCTGGTGTTCTCTGCTTAGCAGCTGCATGTAGTAGTAGTGGTTGGATCCTTTGAGGTTTCTGAAAAAGCTGGATTATTACTGGATAATGCCTTACATTGCTGAACTGATCCAAGTTCAAAGGCATGCCCTTCTATTTGTGTCACTTGAAAAGCTAATGATATCTCTGTGAAAGAACCATGTGAACTGAGCAAGAGAGATGTACTAATGCAAGCTGGAAATAAGGAACAATGCCCTCTCAAAGGCAGATGTGTTGCTAACGCGTTTGTTACCTTGCCTCACTTACGTATGGTGGCGCATCTCCAGTCTCACAGAGAGAGAAAGAGCACAAATGTTAGACATTACAGACCACAGACAGCTGAAGGCACTCAGAACCTCTGAAACCTTTCTCTTGCTGTCTTGCAAGCATTAAAGGTAATACAAAGGTGACCTTCAAACCTGCGTTTAACAGTGAAATAATTTCCAAGCTGTTTGGTTTTAAAATCGTCTCTCAGACTGATTTGCCCTTTCTGTTGTTTGTCTTTGGGGAGCGGGGTGGACGAATTGTGTGGCTGTGCAGAAAAGCCTCCAGATCATGTGTCCAGTGGCGAAGGTTGGCTCCTATATATGGGTGGTCACAGAGAAGAAGGCAAGAGTGAGCTGGAAAAAGGATTTGAGCTGATGCAGATATGGGCACAGCTGTACAGAGAGTGTAAGGGTTTGTGCTGCTGAGAATCAACTACCATAAGCATATTTTTATCTAATCTTTCTTAATGGGCAGCCTCAGATCCCAGTTACTTGGGTTTTGTGTGTGTTTTCAGATATGTACTCTGAGTACATTTACCTTGTTTACGGTAGGCCATTCAAACTGGAGCAGCAGAAAGGTATGATTTGAATGCAAGTTACCACACTGTTTCTCTTGATATGCCTGCAACTTTTAGAAAACTCGGGGACTGGTGAGCATCAAGCAGATCTTTTGGCGTTTTGAGCTCTTGTTTTGGATGACTGAGAGATTTTTGAGGATCAGGAAGAATTTCTAAACAAAGTTTATTTTTGATCACATGCAACTCTAGGTCTTCAGAGTGTCCTTTTAAGCTTTTCACACTCTCATCTCCAAACCATGTTTGAAGTCCTCAGAGGCCCCCACCAAAGGGTGGCTGGGATTTGGAGCCAACCTTTTTCATCCCAATGCTAATCAGTCTCGCCTCCTCCCAGTGAGTTAGGCAGAGACGCATCTTTGTGAAGAATGAGTGTTGTCTGATAACTGTGACTTGCAAACAAAAATGAGACTCCCTAAGGAATAATTTTTATTTTACATGGAAGTATCTGTGGTCAAACTATCCTTTGGTGTCCCTGCATAATACTTTGAGGGCTTGATTGTTGTTCTTCAGCCATTCTCCTGGGTAGGATCGTTGCAAGACAGAGACACCCGTACAGGAGCGGTGGCTGCTTTGCACCCATAGGATGGAGAAGGTTGTCCCTTCCATAATGCAGCTTGCACTTTTTTTTTTCTTTCCTGTTTGCTGAGAGAGCAGGTGATGGGGCTGGCTCTTCTCTGGGCTGCTGACCTGTGCAGAGGTGTGCAAGAGCAGCAAAGTGGCCAATGTGACTTAACCTGCACCTGCCCTTCCTCAGTCTGCCTACGACAAGGCAAAAAGCCTCGTAGGAGTTATGTGCTAAAAGCTAACAATGTAGTCAGCTGAATGAATGAAGAGTTCGCTGTGAGAGAGGTGGTCATCTGATTACCATATGGGCTCTGCTCTTTGCTGTTAATATCTTTTGGTATGCTTCAAAAGTACAGTGTGGTACCTCACAGAGATACTGGCAGCATCAGAGAGCAGTTCTCCTTAGATGGGCTAAGTCCTGCTGACTCATGTGCTGCGTCACCTGGTGCTCTTGGCACTGTACCATGGGCTTCTGCTGTCCTGGATGGACACTGGTGGCCACGCTTCTCACAGAACCCAGTTCTCCTTATAGCAACAAGAAGCCAATTCCTTTGAAGCCAGTGTGAAAGAACTTGACTAGACTTGCTTCTACCAACTTCTGCTACTGAATTCAACAGTCCCAGGATTACATTTGTGACTGGTAGTTGCTTTAAGGTGGTGCTACATCATGTTTCACGTTGTTGTAGATGTATCAGACAAATTGCTAAGAACAGGAAGTTTCTCATATCAGTTTCAATAGTGCAGCTAGTCAGAAGAAAATGTAAATTTACTGGATTTAATGAGAAGTCTGGCAATGAGGGAGAACCTTTTGAGATTTTTCTCTTGTGCAGTATAGTCTGCTGGTAAGTTGGGACCGTTAGTTATTAGACATAGGTTGATAGAGATGCTGATAGTGAACAGCAAGGGGGAACGTGTCCTGATTTTTCAGGAAAGAGATATTGCCAAGAGAAGATAAACCAAACTTCCTATCACCTCTTTTCTGCCAGTCTTGGTGAGGAAGGTTTGGGGAATTTTTGTTTTCAGTTTCTTTTTTTTTTTTTCCCAAACGTAACATTTGGCCTCAAGCTGTGTCAGGAGGGGTTTAGATTAGGAAGAAATTCTTTAGTGAAAGAGAGTGGTTGGGCACTGGAACAGGCTGCCCAGGGAGGTGGTGGAGTCACCATCCCTGGAGGTGTTCAAAAAAACTAGTGGCGAAAAAAAGATGTGGCACTTAAGGCTATGGTCTAGTGGCTAGAGAGATGTCAGGATGAAGGTTGGACTTGATGATCCTGGTGGTCCTTTCGAACCATTATGATTCTATGACTGTATGTACAAAGGCCAAATAATGAAGATGACAAGCAGCCCTCAGAGGTACAGGGGAAAGACTATCTCATGCTGGGCTGTATGCAAGTAGATTTGTGCTTTTTGCTGGCACACGCTACCTACTTAGCTATTAAAGTAGTAAAACCTAAATCCATGTGAAATTGATATCCCTACAGCCATCCTCATGGAAGCAGAGTCTCCTTGCTTTGCTGTAAGGATCAGTTGCTGTATTTGCATTTTTATTGGTAGAATGGTTGTGTTTGGCTGAAAGGCTGCTGGTTTCTCAGTGGGACCTGCAGAAGTCTGTACACATCTCTGCGCATAGCTTGTTTGTAGAAACAAGTTCCCATGCTTGTCACAGAATGACACAACTTCAACCTATGCTGTCTTTTGCAATGCATTTCTGTTGAAAATTATCTGCGAATTTAGTGAGAGATTCAGTGGAGTAGGCAGAGCGGAAACTTAATTGATTCTTTTTGGATGAGCTTGGTACTGACTGGTAGTGCAGCAAATGAATTAAATTACTTTCAAGTGCCAGACAGCTTTAAGTTTTGATAGTGGTGTAAAGTTTGGGGTTTCTTTTTTCCTGGATTCTTTGCTGTTTGATTTGAGCCACTTGCTTGCTATCTCAGGAAGTTGGTGCGTGTGGCAGAAGAGCCTCAAAATTGTTGAAGGCCAGCGTCATGTGTTACTGTGTCTTTCAGCACAAGCCTCCAACAGTTTCTAGCATAAAGGGGAGAGAACCAGGGCAAAGCAGTGTTCCTGTCTCTCATGAACAGTACACTGATCTGCAGTGAGAATATATAAGAAACACTAAGTTCTTTGTGCTTCTGCATGGGAAGTATAAAAAAAAAAAAAAAAATTAAACTCTTGGGGGATGTATGTGTTAAATATCCAAATTCAGATACATCTTGCTTACAGTATCAAAGTTCCTTTATTGCTTTTGTAGCTAATGGTACGTGTTTCTCTGCTTTTCTGTACTTCTAAAAGTTCCATAAACTTCTAACAGCTTGGCCCATGTACTTAAAGGCATAAGTGCCTATGTTAGAGGAAACTTTCTTAATCTTTTCTTGCAAAACCAAAAGGGACTAGCTTACCAAAGATAGCACTGAAGGCTGATGTTTACATAGTGTGTCCTTTCTTCCAAAGGATGCTGCTCATGTGGATCAGATTATGGATATCCTTTGGCCATATCCAATAGCATGTAGCAGCTGATCAGCCACACTCGCTAGCAGGCATTTCTAGTCAGAACTCAATTCTGTATCTTCTAGTTCAGAAAGAAAAAGGTTCCTACTGTATCCAAAACAGGATGAAGTCCCTGGAAAAGACCACCTGTACTGAGATAATGGAAGGAATATGTAGGTAGCATGTGATTGCTTGGCTGGTATCGGGCTGAGTCTTGGCTCTGGAAGTACCAGCATCCCATTGACAGCACAGGCTTTTGTTGAGGCGTGTTTGTGCACACACTCCTCCTATCAGCTCAGTCTCTTTTCTGCTGTGGTATTACCCTACCTCCACTCCCTTCCAATATATAAATTGCCTTGGGCTTTGATTCTTAACGGCAGCACAAGTTAATCAAATTCCAAAAAGTTTTCCTTTCTGTGTGATGTGTCACTTCAGAGTAAGGTTTGTGGTATGAGAGGCTCATATGGCATGTGCATGATTTCAGGGAAAGAACGGGGAAAATCAGGACAGACTGGTAAGTGACCCAGCTAACCTCTCTCCCTGTACACAACACTCGCTTTTTTCTTCCATAAAGTCTCTTTCAAAGCAATCTCAATCTTTCATCAAAGATATTTCCAGTGCCCTCCCAATGGGTTTTCATAAATCTCACTGTTCTTGCTCTTTTTTTCTTTCACAACCCCCACAAGTCCTTGTGTTTCCATTTCTTTCAGTCTTTTATCCTCGGGTTGGTACCAATGGCAATACGGATTACCTATCAGCACCTCCGAATATTCCACAAAGTCCTTGCCTGTTCTCACCCTGCAGTGCTTGCAGTCACAGATGTGATGAAAGAAATTTGAAAGGCACAGCTAGGCAGTCCTGAACCAGGCTCAGTGCATTCCCCTCTTTTACAGCTTATTGCTTTCTGGATGTTTCTTTTGACCAGTCATCAATCATTGTGGTGGTAACTCTGAAGTGATTCCTGAAATATCTGTTCCTCTGATAAAAGTTAACAATAGCACATACAGTATGAGGAAAAGAAAGGCGCTCTGGGCTTCAAGTTAAACAAGTGCTTTGTTCTGACTCTGGTTTTCTTTTTCTATTTTATTTTTTATTTTATTTTTAAAGTAAAAGATTTTCCTCAGCAGGACCCCACTACTTAGCCTAAGAGAGATTTCTGTGTGTGAAAGTGGCAATCGAAAGCAGCAGAGAAACAGGCTCGAAGACAAACGGAGACCTATACAGTCTCCAATGGAAGAGCTCCAGGGAATTGGAGAGGAGAGATAAGCAGGACACCAGCATAAAGTCTCCTTCCAATCTCCAAATCTTACCTTTCTGAGAAGTTTTTAAAGTAACGCTCAACTCTGAAAGCCTAGCGAGCTCAGCAACAAAAGCAGATCATTGCCAGGCTGATGAAACAGGCCCTTGCACCCTGAATGTAAACTTCTAAAAGTCAAAGAAACATAAGGAGCTCCAGACAGCCTGGCTGTGCTTTCTAGGGGCTCAGGTGCACGGTGCAAGAACGTGTGCTGGTACCTCTGTGTTCCCATCTGCCCTTGCCTTGAGGGATGCTGGAATGCCTGGTGCTGCAGGACACCACAGTAATTTGAATTACCTTATATTCTGTCAGGAGGTGCTATAAGTCTAGGTCTTCATTTAAACATTTCTCCCTCTGCTTGAGTTGCATTCAATTTTTATGCGGTGGGAGTTGGAAGTAAGTAAAAATAATTCTTGTCTTTACCCTGCTTCTGCACTGGTAGGCCTCTTCCAAGAGCTTTGATTTTCTCCTTTGCTTGGGTTATTTCCATTTTAAGGCCTTCACCCTTAGAAGCGAATCACCCTTGTAATTGAGCGGCAAGCTGTGAATCTTTCTATGTTCTTTGATTAATCTGGTCCATTGATCAGAATCATTTTTGGGAAGCTCTGGAAGCTTCTGAGTCAGACTCTTGGAGTTTAAGATGTTACTCTGCTTTTGATTAACTCGAATAAAAATGTTCTAGCAGGACTGATGGATTCTTTTGCTCCAGTAGTGACACTGACAGTTCATTCTTGTCCATCAGCTCTATGCTTTACAGAGAACTTGCAAATGGAGAAGTTTATTTGTCATTAGTGGCTAGAAAGGCAAAGGAAATGGATCCAGATTAGTCAGACTTCATTGGCTATTTTCAGGAAAAGGCAGGAAGTTCAACAACTAGCTCTGAGTTGTGAAGTGAAAAATCTGATTTTTTTTTTTTTTTCCTTTTTGGATGCTGGAGGAACCAGCCATCCTTAACTTCTAGAGTAAAATTAATCTCTCGTGTAAATCCAGGAGTTAAACGTGTGGCTAACTCAATCCCTCATTTAGGAGAGGCAATTCTCTGTGGATTGGCGTTGCACAAAAATCTCCTGTAGAGTCCAAAATAACTTATCAGTGAAGAAGTTGCCAGATTTTGTAGGCTTTTTTTTTTTTTTAAGTTCAGACTACCTCATTTTTGGTTGCAAAGGGCTTAGTTGGCTTCCTTCAGTCTGCCTGTGAGATTCTCTTCTGGCAGTATAAAAATGCTAGCTTATTCTGCCAGTATTTCAATGTAAAAGAGCTTACGCTTGTAACAGACCTGACATCAGAATGAGCAGAAAAGTAGGTCTGAGTCTCATTTTGGTTGAAACCTGAAAGCCATAATGAGCACTATCATGGTTACTTGGACTGCCACTATGCATTCAGAAAGATGTCAACCAAGTAAAGCAAGAGGACTGCCTGGACCCTCCATGGTGCAGGAGGAAGGGCTGAAGCTGAGCTGAGTGGGCTTGTTTTGCTCTAGAGAAGACTGAGGGCACATAGTGTAATAGCTTCCAAACAGGCAGAGAGGAAGAAAATTGGTTGCTTATCAAAACCAAGGATAGGACAAAAATGGGATTAAATTGCAGTCGGACAAATGTGGATAAAAGATTTGGAAATCTTTCCCAAAGGTGAGGATGGTAAACCACTGGGAAATACTGCTAAGATGTTGTTGACTCCTTACTGGAGGCCTCTAGGAAGGCTTTGAGGCACATCTGAGGGGAGAGACACAGGTACAGTGGAGCCCCCCTTGAGGCAGGAGGCTGGAACTGATGAGACTCTGTGGTTCTTTCCAGCCGCATGACTCTGTGACTGAGGGAAACCTCTACAGTGTGAAAGCAGTGAGCTTGGTGCAGGCTTCCTTTGCTGAAATGGGATAAAGGAAGAGAGATGATGGGCCTTAATTTCTGTCCCTTGTTGTCTGTCTCAAGATGCTGACAATATGTATTTCCTGCATTAAGTAGGAGGAAGAGACTGAGACAAGTCTTAATTCTGAGTTCTTTGTTTTAGTTACCTGCAAAAAAAGTCTTTTGAGATTAATACGTGTGTATTACACCACGTGCTACATTTTAGTAACGTTAGCTAAATGTAATACCGTAGGCCGTGTTATGAAAGGATTGTTTAGGATAAAATGTAGGTGATGTATATTTTTATTTGCACAATCCTAGACACCAACAATTAGACAAGTGTGATTTCTTGCTCAAAAATGATAAGCCGGGGAAGATAACTGCAGGTGTGTCTGGGAACCCTTGAATGACAGTGCCATGTGCGGTGCTTGTATTAGAACAGAAAATAAATACATTTCCTTGCCACTTTTTGCAGATTATTTTGGGTGACAAGCCCTGGGAGATCAGTAAATGACTATCCCTGATTAACCCTATCAAGAGTAGCATAGGAACTATGCTCGCTGGCCTGGAGAGGGAGTGCACTGGGTGCTCTTCGCAGTCGTGCTTTCTCTTCTTATCTGGTGGTACTAGGTTGTGGTGTAGGTCCAGGCTTAGCCCTACATCTGCCCATAGGAGATGGATTTATGAGGGAAGGTTGGGCAGGCTTATAGGCAGGGTAAAGGCTTTAATGTCTTCCTCTGCTTCTCTGTGCCACCAGCCCATGAGGCATGTAATTTTGTGTCTCCTGATGCAATTACAGCTCTCTCCCCATCTGTACATCCATCAGGATCTGCTAAATGACAGGGATTTATTTTTTTTTTAGGGTTTGGGCAGAGGAGATTGTGAGGCATGTGTGCATTTGGCTCTGTGGGGAGACCTCTGAAGAACCATTACTCTTTTTTAGGATGTCCACTGTCAGGAAGAGAGATTTTTGAGGTCACTAGCACCTAATGTGTATTTATGGTTCTGGCATTTAAAAAAACCCTATAAGAATCAGTTATTTCTTCTGTTTTCCTGCATTTCTGCTGTTTGCTTATTGCTGGCCAGGCAAGTTCAGTAACTGCTTTCAGTATGCTTCCTTCAGTAGTTAAAGATCTAGTTGTTTTAAAGATGACTCTCCCTACAATGTTCTTTTTCTAATGCATCTAGGTAATACCGATATAAATAGTAATTGATTAATTGGATCTTTAAACTGAGAGAACAGAATTATGTTGGATTAATCTGGCCCTCTAAATTGTACCATAGACCTCGTACAGTATCTCATCAGCAGGCAAAGCCATTTCTTCTGCGTCTTCCAACTCTAGGTAAGAGTCAGGCTTCCTACTATTTACACTCCTTTTGCTTATAGTCTGAGCACCAAATTTACCACTGCCATAAACAGGGTTTACTCAGGGGTGTAGCGACTACCAGAGGTTAATCCAGTGGTGATCATCCTGTGTGCTATATCCTCAGTGGCACAGATCTTGTGGATTTTCACTTTCTTCCTTGTCTCCCGTGCTTTAAATAAAAGAGGATTTTAAATCTGTGCAGAAAATTGAGCCCTTGCTGTGAGCACAGGAGCGGATCATGCAATTTTCAGGTCAAATCTGTCCCAGGCTTGTAAAGCTTGGGAGCTGCCTACTGGAATGACAGCCCTTCCTTATGGGGTGTTGCAACAGTTGTGTCAGCATGGAGGGCTGAACCTGTAAGTTCCCAGGATTTTATGAAAGCTTGTTTTCTCATAAATGTTTAAACACCAATTTACTTGAATAGAGGTTGGGTTTTGTATTAAACTAGGTTTTATGAAGGTCATCAGGCTTTGCGAAATGGCTTGTGGAAGCTCAGAAGAGGCAGGTACTGAGATACCAGAGTGTAACTACTACTAGTTTATAGGCCCAGCTTTCTGTGGGTTAATTTTCTATTTGTGAGATGATTAGAGGCAAAGTATGTGTTGGTGTATTAAATAGGCAAAACAATTAAAAGAAATGAAATTAAAACTACAGCGGTACAGGTGATCTTGCCATGGGGTCTTTTGCATTGCCTCTGCAAACATCTATTTGTCAACTGTGCTTTCTGTATTTCTTTGACTACATTTGCCTGAAGGGTGGCCTGACAAAAACAGGAGAAGCCAGGGTGGTTACTTCCTATGTGAGAAATATTCTGGTTTTCAATAGTATTTTCAAGAACTGTAATATTTTTTGTAAATGAAGAAGTTCCTTCCTGAAATAATGCATTGCTTTTTTCTTCAGTCAGCTGTAGTTTTAGTGCTTAGATGTGAGACGACAAAGGAAAGGTCTCTGCAGTATGTTACTCATTACTTTGACATCTCACTTACTATTAACCAAGCTTAGGTGTCTAGTCTAAAATAGATACTGTTGCTCCCTTGATAGTAAATGACAAGAGAGAAGCACCTGAAGGGATCGGTCCATCTAAAGACAAGTTTCTAAGATGCAATTTGCTTTTGGACACATTTCTTTCCGGAGAGTACAGACAGAGCTCAGGTGGCTTATTAAAAGTAAGTGTCTACATTTAAATGGCTAGTATCCGTTGGATAAATCCAACATTATTAAAGTTCTGTGTTCTGGGAAAATGAAAATAAAACCATTTCATTTAAACTTCCTATGAAAATTGTCAACTCTGAGCAAAATTGAAGTGTAAGCATTTGTTTGAAATGGTATTTGTTCTGGAATTATTTTGCAATGCGTCCTTTTCCAGTGTAATATAAGCTTTCTGGGACAAAGTGTGTGAGAGAGGGCTTGGGAAATCTGAGTCATGATGAGGACAGGAGCTAACCAGGTTGGTCTTTTCTAAATAAAACATTGAAGTTGCATACTAAGGGACACACAGCCCTATGTTTTGCATTTATTATGTGTTAGTGGTGGAAAATTAAAAGGTGCCATGGTAAGTAACTTTTGATTTTAAAAGAAAAAAAAACTAGGTTTTTTTCATAGTGGTTTAGAGAAATTTTTCAGCCTGCCTTATGGGTGAGACTTGTGTCTCTGGAATATGAGTACTGCTGCATTTTGTTTTAAGGTATAAATTCAGGCATGTGTGACTGACTTTTAATTTAGGAGTACAGAAGGGAAGAGTGAGATAAGGCAGCATCCATCTGGATGAAAGATAAGAAGCTCTCTGTTGTAGGTCTGAATGTTTTGTTTGTGTCTCTTGCTTGGTCTGTAGCTTCAGAAGAGCATGATGGCTCTAGAAGGTGATATACATTGCATTCCCAGCCTCCATTAATGAAGGAACTTGTTTGTGAGCTCATGTGGGTCAGTCGTGATAACACAAGCCACCAAGCAGAGCACTGAGTGGTTCCGATGACCTGCTGGAGGCAAAATGAGAGAGAATATCCAGAGGCTCACATACAGAGACGTCTGCTCCCACACTAGGATAACGGAGAGAACAAGGCTGCTCTGTAATCTGCCATAACTGCACCAAACCAGGCTAATGGTTCTTCCCAGATTTTGCACTTCTGTGAAAATACATCTTTGGTTAGCAGGGACACTGTGTCTATGACACATGCAAACAGAAGTGTCGTCATTCTGCTCTGTGGTCATTGTGCATGTCGCAGACCCATCAGAATGCATGTTTTCAATAAATGTGAACTGCAGACAACTTAATTAAATGAAAGAAAAAGAAATGCCAGCATCTGGGCGTTTTGATGTTCAGGCTTAGTGGACGGAGCAGAGGGATGTTGGATCTCCCATTCCACATAATTGTATAAACAGACTTCATCACCTCCTCCCCAAGCAGGTCCTCTGAAGGTAGTGTAGATGAATGAAGCGTTGAAGGGTGGCAAACACACCTCTTTCCATCTATCCCTTTTTTTCTTTTTGTAATGAATAGGGGTGTTGTCAGCTGCCTGCATTGTGTTCATCACTGTCAGGGCTGGCAGTGTAACAGATAACTGGATGGATTCAAGGCCACCCAGGGAATGGAGCCTGACAGGACCTCATTCATCACTTCCATTTCAGAGGTCTCTATGGAAGAGCTGGCATCAAAGAAGTAATCAAGGCTCACAGGGCCATGCGGGGGTTTGGGAGGAGTGCTCTGCATTGCAAACAAACCGAGCTGTCAAATCTGTCTTGTAAATGAAGTGTTTTTCTGGAGACAGTGTGTCTATAACTGTCACCCTAAGCATACTCCCCATAATATACATCCTCTGTGGCTGCCTAGGGCCACAACCTGGTCTTATCCCAGCTTCCAAATAAAAAATGGCAATTGCAGTGAGAAGTTAAGAAGGTGCGTGTGGGGGACATTTTAAAATGTGGTTCATCCTGAACAGTTTGTTTAATCAGATGGCCCCTCTATCTTCAGTTCTGGTCTGGGCATTTGAGCTCCATTCATCTCACGTAATTGGCCCAGCAAGTACGATGCCTTGCCTTTTGCGGTCTAGACACACGGTGCAATTTGCTGCTGGGCTGTGTGGACTTCATGACAGTAAATGAGTCTGCCCTCAAGATAAAATATATCTCATTAGTATGGGACCAGGGGGGCAAAAGTGAAGGCATTTGTCAGCAGTGAGAGCCTAGTATTGATAGCCCTCATATATGATGACATGCCAAGAGCTTTAGGTTTTTAGAATAAGAATAGGTGATCAGTCTGCTCAGATGAGTGGCCTGTTCCCCTGTCAGTCTCTTGTGACAGGGAAGATACCTACCTTATCTATACATAAAGAATTCAAGAATGGAGGAGTTCATGAAAGGAAGTCAGTTCTGTACTAAACATTTGACTTGGTAGTTCTTTTTTGATATTTTCTTCTTCAGTTTTGTTCTTAAAGCCTTGTGTGCAACGCCTAGCCAGGTATGTTTTGTCCTCTGGCAGCTGGAGCTGTGAAGGGACAGCATCATCCTCTAACTTGTTTATTGTACTACTTCACCCGTATGGGCTGTTGCCTAGAGATGAGGCTACCATGCTGCTGACCCAGTGGTGACAACCACTTTGTGCAGGAGAACAACTAGACTTAGGCACGACATTCTGAGCATGTTACATGATTTTTGCACACAAGATCTAGGCTTGTCCTTGATCCCCCAGGACATGAGATTCCTATTGGGAACACGCACAGTTTAACGTGAACTTATGTGCTTTAGATTGGCAGCGTAGAAACTTCCTATTGGATTACCATTTTTCTTATTAAGTACTTTAAAACACTTACTGTGATTTATGCTTCTTAGAAATTACATGTGTGTGCTAAGAATAGCTTTGCATAATATGCTGAATATTTTAAGTTGCCAAGTTTTCTTCTGAGTCTTAAGCTCTCTTGAGGCTGCAAAAGCTTAGTAAATCCTGGAAATAATACTGATTAAATGCAGCTTTAGGTGGCAGAATAGAAGAGCCAGAGGCTGCACAAGGCCTCTCCCCACTTGGATAGCCTGGGTTACAATCAGTGTTAGCTGCCCAAACAATTTTTAAAGGTTATCCCTTAGCAAAGTGTTTGCCACAGCCTGAGAAGAGTTTCCTAAGATGACAATGATCTTTATTTGTGTAGAATCATGCCACAGAAACCACCACTGGAAAAAAAATCCCCTCCAGGGTGTGAACCAGGAGCTGCTTGACAGCAGTGCTACTGTGTGAATAAAATAATAAAGCTATTTGAAGAGGAGTTAATGGCTGCCATTGGAAGGGTCTTTGATCAACAGGCAGTTGTAGGTTTTGCTGAAAGGGATGGGAGTCCTGAACCCCTTTGTGTCCAGGAGAGTGGAGGAAGCAATGCAGCATCCATTTGCGTAGGGAGCACTGGAAGGATCTGCAAGCTCTCCCTTGGAAATGGGCTAGGGAGCAAGGGCGCCTCAGGTGCTGAGGAGGTAGGTTGATGGCCATGTTAAAGAAAAGGGGAAAGGTGATGGGTGGAAAGGTCAGCTAGTGTGAATGTGTGGAGGTGATCCTGTCCCCTGCTGGCTTCTACTTCTGTGTGCCTGTGCAGCCCAGGGCTGAGCTGAGAGCTCGTAGTCCAGGGGGAAAACTTCATTTCAAATGGGGAAATGTGTTGAGCCAACTCAAAAACTAGTGGCGTAACGCTGTGCTTTCTAGCAACATGGAGGTTGTAAATCCTCACCGTTATATATGCTATGTGAGGGATTTCCCCAGGAGTTGTTGCAAACTCAGAGCAGGGGTGGGGAGAAGGAACCGGTCCTCTTTAGCTGTGTCTGCATGCCTCAACCTCATCCACCTCAGAGCTTTGTTCTTGACATCTACTCTGCTGGATTGTATTAACAGTCTTTGTAGACAACCAAGGTTTTGCAGCAAAGAGTACTTAAGTGCATACAGTTCCACCTTGCAAGCTAAGAAACCTGATGAGTTTTGAAATGTGAGCTAGGTTCTTAGCCAAGTGGCACAAAGACCATGGGAGCCACAAAGTCTGGGCGGTCGAAATTAATGTGAAGTGTGTTATGGTGTTACACCTGTCACAGCTACCTGCAACTTCTCCTTCCTGTTTATTTTTAGGAGTGGTACCTCTAAGGACAAGTCACCACCTGTTCCTGAGAGTTGGAAGGATGCTTCTGTTCAGGGAACGGTGCATTGCTGACCAGACCTTCCTCCAGAACCTGACTTGTTTCCTAGAGGTAAAAATAATTCATGGTCTTAACTCTACTAACTCTGATCTTCAGTAAATTTCAGTAGTCGCCTGGTGAGAACGTAAGATTTAATAAGTAGAACGGGAGTTCTGATAAACTGAAGAACCACTTGTAAAATTCACGCACATTTGGGCTTGGCTTTGAAAGTAGAGAGTATGGAGACCCAATGTTGTAATTTAGGACCATCTTTTGTTTAAAGATATATTTATTACTGGCATGATAACTTCTTCAGGAATTTTCTACAACACAGTGGAAGTCTGTCAATGAGCATCGCTGCATAGGAGTTGAGTTAGAGGAACAATGAACATCAGAGAAATTTAGTGGTGAATGAGGGTGTAAGCAGGGAAAAAATAAGAGTAGTGTAAGAAAATACTGGAGAGCAGTATTGGGTCTCACGGTGAAGGCCTTGTATTCTTAGTAGCCTCTGTGATCACTTTGTTAAATGAACAGTTCTGCCTGGACCAGCTGCTGTACAGTGATGGAGCTTCAGACAAGGACACTGAAATTGTTAAGACAGATGATACAGCCATAATAGACTGCTATAATAGATAGTCCATGCAATTAACTGATCAGAAGCAGGGCAAAAAATACTAATTTTCAGTTATGATGCTGTAAAAATCTTGTAACCTGTGGGTGTGACATTCTAACTGCAATATGTACCCTCAGTTCCATTTGCCACATGAACCAGTTTTCTCAGTATCAATAATTGGATTCATTGCTACAGAACTATTAAATACATACATTTCACTTTATTCAACATGCTTGGCCCATCACAGAATGTGTCAAGCCATCCAAATCAAGTCACAATGAATATAGTGGTGTCAGATGTCAGAATTTAGCTGTTTAAGGAAAAGAGTTCTTAGAGAGATCTGGATGTGCCTTTGTCTTGTGATTTAACAATGGGTTTGGCTTTGGCTGTATTCTGTTGCCTGGGAGCAAAGTCAGGAATTGAGGGTGTTTCATGGAAAATAGCTATCCCAACCATGCAGCTCCATGGAGAACATGGCAATGACATCTTCAGTGTATAGCAAAAGGCAATCTTGGAAGGGCGTGGGAGACCCACAGCTAGAGTTCAAAATCAATTTGCTGTTCTGGGTCAGCTAGTGTACTTATCCCCCAAGTTAGATACCCAAGAAAATGAAAAATTTTGGTTGCTTACCCAGCAATTGTGGATTTTACTCTATAAAAAGCCTGTGCTCCATTTTAGAATCCCTATTTCCTGAAATGTGCTTTCTAAGGCTGAGATCAGCTATGCTTAGATGGAAGCTCAACCAAGAGAAAGGTGAGGACAAGGAATTGCAATCAGAGATGAGCTGCTCTGAGGTTACAGAGAGGGAGGAAACCAGAATCTTTGGTCCTCATTATTGCAGTAGAGCCTAGAGCTAGAAACAGACGCATAAGACTGTTGCCAGCAACTTGTTACTGATCTGGATTTAGTGTTTGTGGTGTGTGGACTGGAAGGGGGAAAAGGCAGTCTGTTTCTCCTCCTGCAGCAGGCAGAGCTGGTGATGTTGAAGGTCACACAACTTTGTAGAAATAAGCAAACAAGTTTAAAAAAAAAAAAAGAAAAAAACCCCAAATATCCCTATCTCATTAAGAAAACAAAGTGCAATTTAAGTGGCATACCCTGTTTTTAATTAGCATGTATGATTGGCTGTGGTGGTGAAAGGGAAGCAAGAAGGCTGGGCAAAATTTTACTGGGGTTCAACTA
Source organism: Coracias cyanogaster (assembly GCA_033124195.1). NCBI lineage: Eukaryota > Metazoa > Chordata > Aves > Coraciiformes > Coraciidae > Coracias > Coracias cyanogaster. The sequence goes on along the minus strand of JAVSBS010018584.1, from coordinate 81,452 downwards.
TGAAGAAATTGTCAGAGCAGCCCTTAAAATGTAAGTAACTAGAAGCAATTCCTTTTGATAAACAATATGCTGAAGATCTACAAAATAGAAATAAACAGTAACAGCTGAAGTACACATAATCAGAGGGACAATAGATTTGTTTACATTTCCTGGGATCTGTAATTTCTATCTGTTTGAAGCTGAAGAAACATCTGTAGGTCATAAACAATAGCTGCAAAGGTGGTATCTCTGCTATAATTCTTTTTTCTGATTATGTGTCTGAAACTCACCACTCCTTCAGAAGTGTCTGATAAAACCAGGCTTAGCTGAAGGAGGCAGCTCTTGTAGGTGGTGATTGTCTTTGTAACTTTCACAAGAGGTATCTCCTCTCTCACCCCAGTGGTGTTTCCTGGAGGGCACTGTTGTGCAGCTATTGTGGCTTTAAAGCCAGCTGAGAAGCAGGTCAGAGAGGACCATGCAAAACCCCCGCCCCTCATTGTTAGTGGTGCCCCTTTGCTATGTCAAGGGAGAATTTTGGCCCTTTGACAAAACATCGCCAGGAGTGCTGAGAAGGGGTCTGTGAAACACTTTTGATGTCAGCAACCAGGAGCTATACCAGTGCGTATTCAGGATTTGAAGAGGGCACAAACGTGTCCTGCTATAGCACTTCGTAAAGCTCTGCTGTCAACAAACCCCCTTGTGACTGTACAAGCTCTGTGCTGGCTTGCACACTTTTGTCAATGCATGTGTGCCAGCAAAGCCTTGTTGATGTAGAGTAGTCAAATGTTCTTCCCGTTGCCTTTCTATCTTCTTCCTCTTATGTAATGGTATGCATTGATCCTCCTTCCTCACACTGGCTTTCACCAGAGGCTCAGAGTGTGGATTAATTTAATCTGTATTTATATAATGGTCCAGTAGAGGGAACTGGACTATTAAATGGTCCAGTAGAGGCTGGACTATTAAATGTGGCAGTAACAGCTAAATAATAAAAGGTGGTGGCTTGAGTATCTGTGACTGAGGGCTAAACACAAAACCAGTAAGTCAGCAGTAGGATTTGTACCAGCTCTCTATTCTGCTGCGAGCCAGGGCTTTTGGACACTCCCTGCTGCGGTTTGGAGTAGCATCTCTGGCTGTCCCGGCCCATTTTTTTTTTTTTTTAATAGTTTAATAAGAGAAAGCAAAGTATTGGTTGTGGAGAGAGTAGGGATGGAAGAGAGGATTGTTATAAAAAGTACTGATTACTGAAAAAAAAAAATTGTCCCCATGGTGGTGGGAGCACATTCAGTGGAAGAGAGGAAAGGGAAAAGACTGGGACAAAGCATGTTTCAATGCGATGACCCTAGGGTGCTCTGTGTGTACAAGGTGATAGCCCTATCCTCCACTGTTAAGCACCATGCCTCTGAGATTTTGTCCCTAAAGTTGACTATTACAGTATAAAGAGGGAGTACCCCTACATTATTGCCAAAATCAAGTCAGTGCAGCTCTCCTGTTTGCTGATACTGTGATTTAAAGTGCCCGTAGCTAGTGATCTGGGATGCTGCCAACATGATAGAAATAAAACTGAACTCAGTGGCCCAGAACATCAACTACTCTGACAACAGTCATGAGAAAAAGGAAAACGGGCAAAAAAAAGTCTGGAGAACTACGAACAACTGAAGAGGCAAAGCAGGTTATGGAGGTGCTCCTCAGTTGCAGCAAACTATAAAGACATTGAATGAAGGGTATGGATAGGTCCTGTTCTTTGCAAGGTTCAGAGGGAAATTTGGGACAGAAAAGAAGAATAAAGGAGGTGGCCTCAGCCATGTTGGCCTAGGCATCCTGTCACTTAGGTGCTGCAGGGATAGCTATTAAGGGCTTCATATGCTGCCAGCAAGACCTTCTGTCAATATGTGTTGTATTGGTGCTAGGAGAGAGATCTTGATTTGCAAGTTGTACTTCTGTGCTAAATAAAACTTTTTCCATTAGAATTTGTGGTTGCAACTGTGTGTTATAGAAACGTAAATATGGGAACACAGTGAACTGGACTATCAATACACTTCACAGCAGCAGTGACATCATATCCTACATGAATTTTGCTCCTGTGGTTTATTATGATAGTCCCAGAAGCCTGGGAATTATTTATGGTCTCCACCATTCACTGATTATATTTGTAATCACTCGAAAGTGTTGTTTGTATTTGGTAAGAAGATGCTTTTCTTTTTTAGATTTACTGTTTTTATTTCTCCACACTACACTTTGAGTTTAAAGCTAAAGTTCAGCAGTTACTTTAAATGTTTTTCTGTCATGGACCCAAATAGGATTCACCTCCCATAGCAGTGAGCTATTTGTTAGTACCCTGAACAGGTCTGATTGCTCTGACAGTGGCTGCGCCGAGGGGAGGAGGAGTGTTGGTTGGTTTGTTTGATGCAATCAACAGTGTGTGAAAGAAATATTGCATGCTCAAGGTCACACTTGCATCTCTACATCACATAGCTTGAGAAGTGTCATTTGAAATCTTAGGTGACAGCTGAAGTTGCCAGGGCTAAAAGGGGAAGAGGCTTCAGAATAGCATTGGTTCTATTTTATTCCTCGGTTGTGCAAGATGCCTGTGCTTAGGAAACCCTTTGGGCCTCCTCTGCCATGGCTGGCTCTGTGTTGGTCCCCCAGCAAGCATGTTGGGGTGTTGAAGAGCTGCTTGCCTTGGGAGCACTTGCTCCCAAGGAGGGAGGCATCTTCCAGCTGCAACATGATTTCAAATAATAACAAAGGTGCTCATTTTTCCCATGCAGACATTCAGAGCTGGAGCCCGGGGCCAAATGATGTCTGTGGAACACTCTTCATCAGCTTCAGTGGGTTTTGTGTGAAGCCCTCACCTGTGTAGGTCCACTCTTCTCTATTTGAATGATTTTCTTTATTGAGAATATAGTCAACTAATTTACCCTTTGTCTTTCCGGGGTGGGGGGTCACTGTCAAGGTTGGCCAATACTGAAGTGAATATGATAATTTGTTACTATAGTACATGACATAGGAAGAAGTGTGGTAAGTGAGGGGAAACATGTTTGTTCTTGGAGTCTTCTCACTTGATGCTGGAGTAGCCGTTGCTCTGCTTACATTCAGTGTGACTTCTGGGAAAGAAATGAAGCCCTTTAAAGAGGCTTTCTCATCAAGTCAGCGATAAGAAGTTCCTACATTTGACGATTAGACTACAGGAAAGGGGCGTAAATCAAGCATAAATGGGATGTGGGCTTGACTGTTTAGTTTGGAACCCAGATTAGCAATTGGCTCTTCATTGAAGAGAAGATTCCTGGTGAGGTATGGTTGGAAACTCTGTTAAAAAAAAAAAATCTAGTTAGAGAAATTTTGGGGGTTCTTTTGTTTGATTTTGGGCATAGCTTTACCATGTCCTGTTTTCCAGCTGCGCTAGTGTCCCCTGTCTCTGAGAGGACAGATTTTTCGGTTCAGCAGGTGTCCGGGGAGAGGGGTCATACTCTGTTTTTTCTTATATAGACTTTGTTCTTTCTTCATAACTGGGTTAGTTGCATTTTTTGTAAAAAAAACAAAAAAAAAATATATTTGTGTAGGTACAAAAGGTCTTGGCATTGACAGGGTGTGTAAGAAAAAAGTGTCAGGTTTTTTTTTTTTCAAACTGATATGTTCCTTTGAGCTTGCAGGCAAGAAGGAAAGCTGCTCATCAGAAGCCTGCTCTTCCTAAGTAATAATTAAAAATGATTTTGCTGCACTCTATTTGCCTAGTAATTTTGCCTTTCTTAATTCTAAGAGCAAACCCTCTTCTGGCATTAGTGATCTTGAACATAAGAAGGATTTATATCAAAATCCCACTTCTTAATCTTGTGCAGTCTGAAGTGTTTAATGTTTGATGAGGTTTGTTTTGATATCTATGCCTTTGGGAGTTTGAACAGTGGTGTAGTCCCTTCAAAATCAGGAATTCGGAGAATTAGGTCAAAATACAGTCAGCAAGTTTTATACAACTCTTTTCTTCACCTTGTGCTGTCATATTTAAATCCCTGTAAAGTAGCCATGAAGAGTCTTGTTTTCACTGCTAAAGAAAGGATTGGGGTTTTTTGACTTAATGTGTGAAGAATCCCAAAGTGAAAACAGAATGAAGATGAGGATTGTTTTAACCACAAACTAAGCAAAGAAAGTTTCCCCGTGGCTGGATGAATAGTGCCGCTCTCCTGTTTTTAATGCTTTCAACTTCCTTCCAGGTAAAACCAATTCACTTTACTTTTCTTCTGCTTTTTTTTTTTTTCCTGCATGTTTAGTTATCTAGAAATGCCACTGATTATAAAAGTAAAGTCTTACATATGACTGTGACCTCAATTCTCAAAAGATGAAGTTTTCAGCCAGAGTTTTCATAATAAAGATGATTAATGAATTAAAAACCATTCTGACATGGGGGTATGGAACAATTGGTGACAAAAGGTGCTGAGCCTGGGCCTCCAGGAGGTAGTGTAGCAGGTGAATTAAAAGTTCACTTTCAACTTTTCAACTTTTTTTTGGCAGTTCTTTCTTGGGTCTGGATTTCCTTTGCCCACTTGATTCAGCTTAACGATCAGGAGTTTGGTACAAAGATTGCTGGTGTCATGCTGGTCATTGGTCTGCATGTGTCCCAGGAGAGCAGAAAATTGACTCCTTTATTTCTTTTTGCCTATTCAGGTCTCTTGTTCACTAATTAGCCCAAGCATTCCCCTCACCTTTTTGCTCTTACATTCTCAATGACTCTCCTGCAGCCCTCCAAGCTGAGCCTAGACATTTCTGCACAATGTTTTTCCTTATAGCTCAGGCTGACTGCTGTTCCTGGCTGACAGGGCTATTTAGCACGTGTGCACTTGGGGTTGCCTAGAAGGCATTGCATTTTGGATCAGAAGTCGTCCCAGAGGGTGTGTAATTAAAGTTTAAGCTAGATGAAGCAAGCTCTTGCCCTTTAGATACCTTTTGTCAGAAAGAGTTTGGCTACAACAGATTGGTATAAGCCATCAATGGAAATGAGACAAAAAAGATCTGGGGTGTTGCTTTAAGGATATGTGACTATTCAGTTGATGATCTGAGAGGAGGCATCTGTATTTCCACTGATGGTAATTGTTTCCAGAGTTACAATAACTTCTGTGTATCTAGATTTGCTACTATCATGGCTTTGACTGAGGCTTTTAGTTTAGCAAAAGCTGTCAGGTTAAGAGCCTCACAGACCTTTTCTTTTGTGCACGTCCATCTTCAAGAAGCAGCTGCCCAATGGCTGCTCTGCTCTGAGCTATGATATTAACTCTGTTAGCAGACTTGACCCTCCTCGTCTTTAGGTGATGTAATTATTGCAATAACATTTGGGTCATGAGATTGGAAAGAGGGATTTAAAACTTACTGAATACTATATTTTTAAAGAAGTCATAAAATTGTATTGTCTGTTGAAACATAAAATGCCAGTTTCTGTGATGTCTGTTAAGAGACAAGGTACCAGTTGCCTCAGTGTCTTCCTGTTTCTTGGAGAAGAAAGAAAATAAAGCATTACAATTTCGGTGAAAACCATAAAATCAAACCCAGTAATGGTTAGTAGGTGGACTTCAAGGGTGGCAGTTTTGAGCATGAATTTGCAATTAAAGGAGAGAAAACATTCCTGCAATTGATTGTGGACTCTTATATTGTTTAACTAAACCATTTCTGAACAGGCAAAATGATTTGGAGAATAAAGGCATTCTGACACGTACATCGCGCTCACTCCAGCAGATAAAATGGGACTGATCTTACCCAAGTTGAATGAAATCAAAGACTTGGCTACTCCACAGAAGTTACACCATTCTAAGACCAGGTTTAAGACTAGTAAATGAACTAATACTAAGCATCTTAAATATTCTTTAAACTTGTGTTTGTCATGTGGATTTATTCTGATTTCCAGGAATATTTAGTAGCCTTCATGGTGTTTAGCAGAAGAAGCTGTTATTATTTTAAACTGCAAGGGTAATGTTTTAATATCTGACTAAATGTAATTTTTTTTCATAATGGGTATAATTATTTGCCTCTGCTCGAGCTAACTTCCTTTTGCTGGCACTGATGAAAGAACAGCACTGAATTGATGAAGGAACAGTGCTGAATTCAAAAGCTGCTGCTTCTCAGCTCAGGTCTGTGGTTCTTTGTTCTCTCTCTGAGTGTGGTAATTAATGGTTTGCTTGCAGAAAGACCAGAAAAAGCTGTGATAAGGTGAGGGATGCGCAAAGAGCGCGCTTGCTTGCTCAGTCTAGAAAAAAATTGTGTTTTATTTAACTAAGAAGGAAGCCATACCTTTGTTAGGGTTTAACAGTATTCAAAATGTGCTCCTTTGATCTCTCCTTCCTTGAACGTCTTTGTGTGTTTGCCTTGTTAACTGTCTCTTCTCATGAATAGTTGATCTGTGAGTAGGTGTGCAACAAAATTCACTTAATTATAGTGACTTTGTCTTATGACAGGATGCTATCAGAACATTTCCAACATAAGAATTTAACTTCTTTTTATTCTGTTTTGTGAAGTTCACCAGGGTTTAAGAGAAGATCACTTACTTCAAATGTTCCATACTCTTACAGAAAAATTTTCAAGTATAAATTAGGTAAAATATAAGTTTTGAAAGTTTTAATGGTAACTAAATAACATCAGCTCTTTTCAGAATAATTTGAACAGGCAGCTCATGCTTTCTATGATTCCTGAAGTGACTGGTTAAGTATTTTCAGGTAACTAGTTACATAGTTCTAACCTTAAATGGCCCTCTTATATTAGCTGCTGCTAACAGTGAGGAAGTTTTGTTGACAATTACAAGCATTTATGTAGTTTTGATATAATGAAGCTGCCATATATAAACCTTTCTTTAGATTAAAAATATTTGCAAATTGGTCTTCAAGAGATTAAGTCACCCTTAAGTGCCTAAGGAGCAAGTGAAAGTTTTCATGCTTAAACAGAAAAAACAATGTAGAGGTAATAAAGAACTTCAAGTAATTTCTCTGTATAAATTATGCTCTTTATCAAAAGACAGGAACGTTTTAGAATGATTATGAAAGAAATCATTTTTCTGCAGATTTTATGGGGAATTAAAAAAGGCTTTCCTGTGAAAAGTGGAGTCACTTTAGTAGTCAAGTATCAACATCGGTGAAGTACGGATTTCAACCCAAACACCTCCTTGAAGCATTCTGAGCAAAAGCAATTTACTTTAAAAGCACAAAAGGGCTCTTCTAAAATGACTTACTAAATGTGTTTTTCAGAAATAAAATTCTATTTATACCAAACTTATCTTAAAATGATCTGTCATCATGTCCTGGTTGTGCATAAGATTTTGTTTTTCCTTTGTGTTTTGTCCAAAACAGGCTATTTAGATGATTTATTTGTCATTTGCAGTAGAAAAGACTTATGTGCAGTAGACTTTATAAGATAAATGTTAATGTCACCTTTCAGAATACACTAGAACAATTAGTAATATAAAATTCTAACATAAACCAGAAATTATCATGTCTGTCGGTTATGGCTGCTAAGTCTCACCCTCTGATATGTGAAGTGGTCTTTAAGAGATAAAGGAGAAATCTACAGGAGTGACCTTAATTTGCTTGAGCGTTTTGTTAAAGCGTATAACCACAAGCATCAGCAGAAGATTGCACCAGCTCTCACCATCTGTGTATAATTGTAGATAACCTATTAAGAGTGCAGTGGTGGGTGATTACAGGTGGGACTGGAAGCTTCACTTTTTACAAGAGTTGCCTGACATTTCCCATTATAAGACTATTTTCTGTTCCATTTGATAACTTTCCAGGATTTGAGCTCATTTTCCATGCTGGGTGAACGCCTCCAGCTCTTGTGTTTTTCATTTGTTTAGAGGAACTTTTGTTGGTTTTGGTGGGGTGTTTTTGTTGTTGTTTGCTTGGGGTTTTTTTGAGGAGGAAAAGCAGAGAATGTTTTGTCTTACAGAAATAATCCTAGTGACCTTTTCTCTTTAGAGGCTTGGCCTCTCTTTTTTTTCCCAGTCCTTCAGGGCAAGGATGTCCCCTTGTATATATGAGTGGAGTATCTTTCTCTTGTTTTTAACCTTTTAAAATCCTGCTTGTTTGGGCCATGCTGCAAGCCTTAAGAACCTGAATAGCTCACCATGGCTTTACAGCCCAAACCTCAGAAGATTTGGGTGCCTATGGGCTAGCAATGGCTGGCAGACTCTGAGCAAACATGTCTCTGTCCTGCATAGAGGTGCAGAGCAGACTTCCATGTGTTGATGCCTGGGGATGCTCCCCAGGTCCCTGGGTGCAGGGTTGGGGTCCCACTGCTGCTGGTGGCATATCTGGCCTATGTGCTACAGCTGCCCATGGGAGTCTCCTGGGTACCTGGCACTGGCTCTGGGAGGCCAGAAGAAGAGACGCTTATCAAGGTGCTTCTCTTAAGCTGGAGCTTGTGACATCCTTGTCCCCACTGGAAGATATTGGCTGGTCTGCTGGTCCTGGGAAGTGGGGGACAAGCTGGTGGGTCAGATGCAAATGGCGCAAGTGGCAGGGTGGCTGTTGTATGCTGTGAAATGTCAGGATGAAGGCTCCTCTTCTCATTTTTCATGTCATGAAGCTGTTTTCTTTCTGAAATCCTCTCTGTCACTTGTGACTTGCTTGCCACCTCCTCAGCAAATGCCTCAGGGGTTTGACAGATGACAATCTCTCTGAATCCCTTGCTTGGCTCTCCTGGAGTGACCATCTATCCCATGCAAGGGATGCACAGTGCACGTGGTGGCTGAACTAGCTTTCCCAGCACTATTCCTTTGGTGTTTCTAAGCATGACAGTGACTTTTTAAAATTTTCCTGGCCCATTACAGAGGAACATTTGTTTTACACCAGTTGCTAGCCTTGCCCACTACAGATAAAGAGGGGACCTGGACCCACAGCTGCAAAGATGAGAAAAGAGGGAATGAGAAGCACCATAAGGCCGATTACTGCCTCGCTACAATAGCCTTCCAATGAAGCAAGGAGTGTATTTAAATTCTGATTTCTTTGCTTTTCATACATGCCAACTGCCTGCAAAGTGGTGAAATGCCTGGCTAGTTGTGAACTACTCACCTGTCAGTGTAATCCAGTAGCGTTGCCAATAATTGTTAACCTTTTACTCCTGAAGCTACAGCACCTAGAAAATGCAAGCCTAGTTAATACTCATACTACACCCATGACTTAATATTCCTCCATGTGAAACAAAATATGCACTTACTATGCTCAACAGTTTTACATTGCTTATTTCCACTGGTAACAGGGAAAATAAATAGTTTAAGTGTGACTACAGAATTGAGCATGCAACATATATTATGCACGCCCCACCAGCACTCTCCTCTCCTTCCTCGCTGTGCTAATGTGGCGGGTCCATAAGGTGTGATATTTAGCAAACAATCTGTGTGTAGTCTTCTTGGAGCTTTATCATCTGTATTATACACTGTTTAGCACTTGTATTGCAGAAAGGAAAAAGAAACCAACCCAAATACAACATGTATTTAAAGGAGAATTCTAGAAACCACTTGTTCCTCACAGCATTGGTTGCACCCCAGAAGTAATTCTGGCTTCCATGGGGAATTTCCAAGGGGGAAGCCTGGGTCTGGTGCTGTACTCAGCCCAGTATCCCACTTCACGCATTGCTCTGCTACTTGCTGTATGTAACTGGAGGAACCTCTGAGGGGTCTCGCTTCCTTGAGTGGCTTCAGTGAGAGCTGCAGCAGCTCAGCACCCCGCAGGATCAATCCCAGCAAGAGTGGTTTGGCTCTGAGTTGCAGTTTGTTTTTTCTAGGGTTGAGAAGGGATTACCATGGGAAAGACTCAATAGCAGAGTAAATAAGGCCTCCAGGTCGTTGCTTCTTATCTACTGACGTGTACAATTACCTCGCATACTGAACATGTGCCAATTCAACTAGGTTCTTGTTGAAAGTGATTTAGTTAGCTGGTAGCTCAAGTGTGGATGCTCTCCAAGAGATTAAAGTGCAGTTAACACCTTAAATGAATTAAATTTGCTATGAGCCAGAGCTATAATATTAGGCCCAAACAGGGAATCTTTTCTAGGATGTGCATCTAAGGAAAATACGGGGCAGCTCATTCCTTATTAGCACACAATTTATGTCTTTCATGCTGCTGGAGCAAATGGTACACAAGGCTTTAGAGTAAAGAAAACTACAAACTGCAAGAGTGATTACAAGCTTTTCATTATCTATTGATAGTTGTATTATCTAAGGCTAGTCCCTGATGATTTGATAAAGGACTGAGAACTTTGTAAATATTTGTTCATAATATCTGCCCGATATCTGGAGAATTCAGCAAAAGGCAAGAGTTTCTTCATATGTTTCAGGCTATGCTATAGCATAGTGTCGTAATGTGGGCACACTGGACTGTAAGAAAATAGGCTTTTTCTAATTTGTTGGTGCACTGGACTATGGGGAATATTTTATTTCGTGGCGGGGGGGGGGGGGCGGG